>CM053330.1:42111330-42203907 GCA_028583605.1 Dastarcus helophoroides | reverse complement strand
CAAAGCCAAATTTCGCGAAAAAAGTAAATTTTTTCGAAAAATGCGTCATTTCGCGAAAAAAGCAAAATTTTGGGGAAAACGCGAAATCTCGCGAAAAAAGAGAAATAAGTCGAAGTTCGCGAAAAAAGCCAAATTTCACGAAAAAAAAAAATGAATTTTCGCAAAAAAGGCCCTGTTTCTCGAGAAAAGTGAAATTTCGCGAAAAAAAACAAACAAAGATTTCTCAAAAAAGTTGAAATATCGTGAAAAAGGCAAAATTTTGCGAAAAAAGCAAGATTTCGCGAAAAAAGTCAAATTTCGCGCAAACTGTCAAATTTCGAGAATAAAAGTGAATTTTCTCGAAAAAGCGCTATTTCGCGAAAATAGAGAATGTTCAGGGACAAAGCGCAATTTCGCGAAAAAAGCGAAATTCCGCGAAAAAAAACAAAATTTTGAGAAAAAAGCCAAATTTTGCGAAAAAAGCAAGATTTCGTGAAAAAAGTCAAATTTCGCGCAAACGGTCAAATTTCGAGAATAAAAGTGAATTTTCACAAAAAAGCGCTATTTCGCGAGAATAGAGAATGTTCAGGGACAAAGCGAAATTTCGCGAAAAAATGCGAAATTCCGCGAAAAAAAAACAAAATTTTGAGAAAAAAGCCAAATTTTGCGAAAAAATGTGAATTTTCTCGAAAAAAGCTCCATTCCACAAAAAAAGTCAAATTTAGATAAAATAAATTTAATTTTTCGCGAAAAAAGCCAAATTTCGCTAAAAAGTGAATTTTCGCGAAAAAGCGCCGTTTCGAGAAAAAAGAGAAATGTCGTGAAAAAAGCGAGATTTAGTGAAAAAGGCAAGATTTCGCGAAAAAAAAATTTCTAGAAAAACGCGTAATTTCACGAAAAGAACCGAATTTTGCGAAAAAATATAAATTTTCTCGAAGAAAGTTCTATTCCGCGAAAGAAGTCAAATTTCGCGAAAAAAAGTGAATTTTCTCGAAAAAAGAGCCGTTTTGCGAAAAAACCGAAAATTGTGAGGAAAAAAAAGGTATTTTGCGAAAAAGTGAAATATCGTGAAAAAATTAAACAAAACAAAATTTCCCAACAAAAGGCAGGATTTCGCGAAAAAACCAAATTTAGCGAATAAGAGTGATTTTTCTCAAAAAAAGCGTAATTTCGTGGGAAAAGCGAAATTTCGCTAATAAAGCCAAATTTCGCGAAAAAAAGTGAATTTTTTGGAAAAAAAGCGTCATTTCGCGAAAAAAACAAAATTTTGGGGAAAATGCGAAATTTCGCGAAAAAAGCGAAATTATGCGAAGAAAGCCTAATTTTGCGAAAAAATGTCAATTTTCTCGAAAAAAGCTCCATCCACGAAAAAAGCCAAATTTCACAAAAAAAAATGTGAACTTTCTAGAAAAAAGTTTCTATTCCGCGAATGAAGCTAAATTTCGCGAAAAAAGCGAAATATCAAAAAAAAACAAAATTTCGCAAAAAAAGCAAGATTTCGCGTTAAAATCAAATTTCACTAGTAAGAGGAACGTTCTCGAAAAAAGCGTGGCAAAAGCGAAATTTCGCCAACAACGTCAAATTTCGCGAAAAAGGGTGAATTTTTTTGAAAAAAGCATCATTTCGCCAAAAAAGCAAAACTTTGGGGATAATGCGAAATTACGCGAAAAAAGCGAAATTTCGCGAAAAATGCCGAATTTCGTGAAAAGATGTGAATTTCTCGAAAAAAGCGAAATTTCGCGAAAAAATTGAAATATCGTAAAAAAAAGCAAGATTTCGCGAAAAAAGTCAAATTTCGCGCAACACGGCCAAATTTCGCGAATAAAAGTGAATTTTCTCGAAAAAGCGCTATTTCGCGAAAATAGAGAATTTTCAGGGACAAAGCGAAATCTCGCGAAAAAAGCGAAATTCCGCGAAAAAAAAACAAAATTTCGAGAAAAACGACAAATTTCGTGAAAAAATGTGAATTTTCTCTAAAAAAGCTCCAGTTAAGTTAAATTTTCTTGGAAAAAGCCAAATTTCGCAAAAAAGTGAATTTTCGGGAAAAAAGTGCCGTTTCGCGAAAAAAGCGAAATATCGTAAAAAAAGATAGATTTCTCGAAAAAAGCAAGATTTCACGAAAAAAAAATTCGGTAAAAAAGGCCGAATTACGCAAAAAATGAGAATTGTCTCGAAAAAAGCTACATTCCGCGAAAAAAGCCAAATTTCACGAAAAAAAGTGAGTTTTCTCGAAAAAGACCCTGTTTCTCGACAAAAGCGAAATTTCGCGAAAAAAACAAAATTTCGCAAAAAAATTTAAATATCGTGAAAAAAGCATAATTTTGCGAAATAAGCAAGACTTCGCGAAAAAAGTCAAATTTCGCGAATAAGAGTGAATTTTCTCGTAAAAGCTTTATTTCGCGAAAATAGAGAATTTTTAGAAACAAAGCAAAACTTTGCGAAAAAAGCAAAATTGCGCAAAAAAAACAAAATTTCGAGGAAAAAGACGAAATTCGCGAAAAAATGTGAATTTTCTCGAAAAAAGCTCCATTCTACAAAAAAGCCAAATTTAGCTAAAATAAAGAGAATTTTCGCGAAAAACCCGCCCTTTCGCGAAACAATCGAAATTTCGCGAAAAAAGCGAAATCTCGTGAAAGACGAAATTTCACGAAAAGAGAAAGATTTTTCGAAAAGAGCCGAATTTCGCGGAAAAAAATGAATTTTCTCGAGCGCAATTTCGCGAAAAGAACGAAATTTCGTCAACAAAACCAATTTTCAGGAAAAAAGTGAATTTTCGCGAAAAAAGCAAAATTTTGCAAAAAATCCAAATTTTCCAAGAAAGCCAAATTGCGGGAAAAAGGTAAATTTTCTTGAAAAAAGCGCTGTTGCGATGAATAGTGAAATCTCGCGAAAAAAGCGAAATTTCGCGAAAATAGACTTCCGAGAAAATGTGAATTTTCTCGAAAAAAGCTCTATTCCGCGAACAAGGCCAAATATCGCTAAAAATAAGTTAATTTTTTTGAAAAAGGTTAAATTTCACCAACAACGGATAATTTCGAAAAAAAGTGAATTTTCTCAAAAAAAAAGGCCATTTCACGTAAAAATCGAAATTTAGCGAAAAAAGAAATCTCGTGAAAAAGACGATATTTCACGAAAAGAGTAGGATTTTTCGAAAAGAGCCAGATTTCGCCCCCAAGGCCAAATTTCGGCAAATAGTTAATTTTCTCGAAAAACGCTCAATTTTGCGAAAAAAGCGAAATTTCACCTTTCCTAACCTAACCTAACCTAACCAACCCCTTAAATAGCCACATTATCAAGAAAAGCCAAAACGTCTCCGAAATTTTAAGAAAAATGCAACAATTTTTGGGACTATTTTCGCATAAATGAGTCCTAAATCTGAAATAAAATCGTGAAAAATTGTTACCTTTGAAAAAACTTGACATGTTCAGAAGAATTGAAAGCGCGAAAACCGAAAAAGGTGTAACTTTCGAAGTCAAATTTAAAAAAAGCGGAAGTTTTAAACAGAAGCAGACATTTTTTAATGAAGTCGAAATTTCGAAAAAGTCAAAATTTTGAAAGTCAAAATTTTGACTTTCAAAATTTTGAAAAAGTCAACATTTTGAAAAAGTCAAAATTTTGAGAAAGTCAAAATTTTGAATTAAGAATTTATTTTAAAAAGGCAAACTTTAAAAAAGGCGAAAAAATGAAAAGAAAAGTCGAAATTTTGGAAAACCAAACCCAAGAAAAAACCACATTTTCACAAAAAGGCAAAATTTTGGAAAATGTTGAATTTTCTAAATAAGTTAAAATTCATTCTAAATAGTAGAAATTCCGAATAAAGCGAAATTATGAGAAAAAAGTCAAAATTCTGAAAAATCCAATTCTACAAGAGCCACATTTTCACAAAAAAAGTCAATATTTTGGAAAAGGTCGAAATTTTTAAAGAGGTCAAAATGTTAAATTTTGGGAAAATCCAACATCTTAAATAACCACATTATCAAAAAAAAGCCAAAATGTCTTCGAAATTTTTAGAAAAATGCAACAATTTTTGGGACAAACTTCGCATAAATGAGTCCTAATTCTGAAATAAAATCGTGAAAAATTGTTACCTTTGAAAACACTCGACATGTTCAGAAAAACTGAAAGCGCGAAAACCGAAAAAGATGCAACTTTCGAAGTCAAATTTAAAAAAAGCGGAAGTTTTAAACAGAAGCAGACATTTTTTAACGAAGTCGAAATTTCGAAAAGGTCAAAATTTCGAAAAAGTCAAAATTTCGAAAAAGTCAAAATTTTTAAAAAGTCAAAACTTTGAAACCCCTTAAATAGCCACATTATCAAGAAAAGCCTAAATGTCTCCGAAATTTTAAGAAAAATGCAACAATTTTTGAGACAATTTTCGGAAAAATAAGTCCTAATTCTGAAATAAAATCGTGAAAAAGTTTTGCCTTTGAAAAAACTCGACATGTTTTCTTTCGAAGTCAAATTTAAAAAAAGCGGAAGTTTTAAACAGAAGCAGAAATTTTTTAATGAAGTCGAAATTTCGAAAAAGTCAAAATTTTGAAAATGTCAAAATGTTGAAATAAGAATTTATTTTTAAAAAGGGAAACATTAAAAAAGACGAAGAAATTAAAAAAAAAGTCGAAATTTTGGAAAACGAAACCATAGAAAAATTAACATTTTCACAAACAGACAAAATTTTTGAAAAGATCGAATTTTCTAAATAAGTCACAATTTGTTCTAGAAAGTGGAAATTGCGAATAAAGCGATTTTATGAGAAAAAAGTCGAAATTTTGAAAAATCCAATCCTACAAGAGCCACATTTTCACAAAAAGACAAAATTTTGGAAAAGGGCAAATTTTCTAAATAAGTCACAATTCGTCCTAAAAAGTGGAAATTACGAATAAAGCGAAATTATGAGAAAAAAGTCGAAATTTTGAAAAATCCAATCCTACAAGAGCCACATTTTCACAAGAAGGGTCAACATTTTGGAAAAGGTCGAATTTTTTAAATAAGTCAACATTCATTTTAAAAAGGAAAAATTGCGACTAAAGCCAAATTATACAAAAAAAGTCGAAATTTTGAAAAATTCAATCCTACAAGAGCCACATTTTCACAAAAAGACAAAATTTTGGAAAAGGTCGAATTTTTTTAAATAAGTTAAAATTCATTCTAAAAAGTAGAAATTGCTAATAAAGCGAAATTATGAGTAAAAAGTCGAAATTTTGAAAAATCCAATCCTACAAGAGCCACATTTTCATAAGAAGAGTCAAAATTTTGGAAAAGATCGAATTTTTTAAATAAGTCAAAATTCATTCTAAAAATTAGAAATTGCGAATAAAGCGAGATTATGAGAAAAAAGTCGAAATTTTGAAAAATCCAATCCTACAAGAGCCACATTTTCATAAGAAGGGTCAACATTTTGGAAAAGGTCGAATTTTTTAAATAAGACAACATTCATTTTAAAAAGTAAAAATTGCGAATAAAGCGAAACTATAAAAAAAAGTCCAAATTTTGAAAAATTCAATCCTACAAGAGCCACATTTTCACAAAAATACAAAATTTTGGAAAAGGTCGAATTTTTTAAATAAGTCAACATTCATTCTAAAAAGTAGAAATTGCAAATAAAGCGAAATTATGAGTAAAAAGTCGAAATTCTGAACAATCCAATCCTACAAGAGCCATATTTTCACACAGAGTCAAAATTTTGAAAAAGGTCGAATTTTTTAAATAAGTCGAAATTCATTTTAAAAAGTAGAAATTGCGAATAAAGCGAAATTATGAGAAATTTTTAAAAATCCAATCCTACAAGAGCCACATACTACTAAAAAGTAGAAATTGCGAAAAAAACGAGATTATGAGAAAAAAGTCGAAATTTTGAAAAATCCAATCCTACAAGAGCCACATTTTCACAAATAGAGTCAACATTTTGGAAAAGGTCGAGTTAAAAAATCAAAATTTTGGAAAATCCAACCTCCTAAGTAGCCACATTATCAAAAAAAGCCAAAATGTGTGAATGGCCCCCCTTAATGACCTCTTTAGAGCACCTAGTGAGGCGTGCCCCATTAGTTGGAATGTCCTGGTCTGTAGTAATACGAAAAACCAGCTTCCCGCTGCGTTCATTGTCTTGATACATATCCCACCGCTACTCTATACTTAAAGGTCCAAATACAGACACTTTTTCAAAAATTTTGACTTCCCAAAATTTCGACATTTCGACGTCTCTTTTTTTCTGTAATTAGAGAAATTTTTACTCCTTGGTATTTTGACATTATGAAATGTCGTTACTTTTCTGCTGGAATTTGAGACGTTTTGAATCCCCAGAATTTTGACATTACCTTTAAAATTGTCGTCTCTTTCTAGAATTCGAGAAATTTTTGTCAATCTTCCAACTTGTTATGATTTTAGTCCCGAAATTTCGAGTTTTCTTCGAGTTAGCGTTTGCCTTAGAGAATGTGTTATATAGATTGTTTTTTTTAAATAATAGAACGACAGAAGTCGAGGGAGGTCAAATCAGGTGACCTAGGTGGCTACTCCATCATGGCACCTCTTGTACTCATCTCCCTCCAATATTCACGTCCAGACTGACTTATATAAATGAGCTTTATCGTTTTGAAACGTAAATAAACCTTAGATTAAACGTTTGTGATTCTCTGGTATTGTATGGAGTTATTTCTAGTCTGCTGGCTCTCGAAAACAATGCGATTAAGGGGATTCAGTCTTAAGTAATTAAGTGCTGCGTTGAGAGAAGGGGTCAAAATGGCGAACACGAGCATAACGTAATTTATGGAGTGTCCCCAAGTGTAATTTCTGCTCAGTGATAAGAGTAATTTCTGCTCAGTAAGATCTGATTCTTTCCTGAAGAGTCCAACAGTGGTCCAATAAAAAATACTACATTTTAAGAAATCCTGGGGAATTTCTTGCACAAGGATGTATTGCTAGCAGCGCCATTGATGTTCCCGTCTTATTACTTTAATGTTAAAACTTACATTAAAAATATAACTTAAATATATTTCCTGTCTTAATTAATTAACTCGTAGCGTTTTGAGCTGTCGTCTCTAGTCGAAATCGAAACTGATGAAATAAGAGAGATACCAACGCCAACGTGATTTAATTCCACAAGAGTGACTTTCTAAAAGTTTGTCGGGAAGATTGTTGAAGCGTTAAAGATCATAAACCTATTTGCCGCAAACTTGATAATACCCATGTAGCTTCGCCGAAAATACTTTTTAGAAAAGATAATTTCGACACACAGCTGTATATATGTATGTGCGAGGGCGCGAACTATTTTGCTTCTGAATCTGTAATGCTCGGGATGGGTGGTCGATTTTGCCGTTTGGTACTTAAACTTAAGCACTTTAAAACAATTTTCTAGGGCTCGTTTCGTTCGCCATTTAATGCTTATTAAACGGCTGCTACGACAGCATGCTCCAAACTTAAATTATCAAGTATAATCCGCGTCGAAAACACTCTCACCATTTTGCGGTTGTTTGTGAGCCGACGAGATAGTTTGTGTTGATATTACGCTTGGGAAAATTTTCTTTGGATCAAATATATGGTAAGTAGATGATTTGCTGCTTTAACGAACTTTGGATGCAGTGAATTTATTGAAAAAGGTTGGATGAATATTTTCGGAGCTAGCATAGGTTTATTAAATTGCGCGCAACGCAGTAATTGCCCTTGGAATCGAACATTGATTGGAAGCGATCCCAGAAACTATGTTAAATACTTTGCCTGTTCCTGGTAATAAAATTACAAAATCATATATCAAAAAAAGTTGAACGAATGCATCTTTACACTCAAAAATGAAAGTCACGAACGGTCCGCTTCCATCATGATTTTTAACGATGAATTCTCCGGTTAAATTCCCGACGTTCATATGCTAATGTCTTCATCGAATAATTGATATTTCGTTGTTTCAGGTATGCCAACTGTTAGATCCTTATCGAAATGCAGACCAAGTTCAGATAGCAATCGCCAGATCAATCAATACTGTCAAACCGGTAAGTACCCGTAGGTTCTCTAATATAACGAATTTCTACAGACTATATTTAGGTATAACGCTGCCGATTTTAAACATATTCTATGAAAATCACACAGTCTATACTTAATCCAATTTATTTATCAGTAACAAAACGAAATATCTCCCCATCCGATCTAATTATTAAAGTGGGATTAGAATATAAAACTATTACCATAATTCCTGATGGTAAAAGAAGCGACTGCAGCCAACAATAGGTCATTTACATAACTTCAATCTAAATCTTCATCGGTTACATACGCTGATACTCATGCAAAGACACTTATGAATGTCCTTAATACCCTAATCTTGACAGAAATGAAATATAGGAACGACGCAACGAGTAACAGACCCGACTCGAAGGCCCGGTAGACAGAAAAAATTATAAATGTCACTTGTCAACCTTTCCGACCGACTAATCCTTGAATACCGACTTCTTGCGTTCATTAGGTACAAAAAGACGACAGAACGTAGCCCACTCGAACTTAAACTTTCTTAAACGAATCCAATTGGTCTATCGTGGCTCGAATTGAAGCAATTTCTGCAAAGAGAGAACAATAATGCAGACTGATATCCCTTTTATTCATCTTATGAAACGACAATATTGTATGGAAATGTAAATTGTAAAATTTAGTACGTAAGAAAAGTTTCTAGAAAAATCTGATAAGGGGAAAGCGGCCGCGATAATGAAGCAAACGGCAGACAAGCGTTCTAGAAAATTCGGCAAAAGATAAGCCTCATCTGCGAGATTTTTCTAGAACCTGGAAGCCAAAACTATATAAGGCGGTCGCCTTTTCCTCGAATCAGTTAAGAGTCAGTCAGTGTAATTAGTGAGTGAGTAGTCAGAAGTAAATGACTGAGTTCACTATTGAGTTGTAGTGTTCCGAGTTTAGTTTGGTAATAAAGTGGGTATTATTACGAAATGTAAATTGTAGATTTTAGTACGTAAGAAAAGTTTCTAGAAAAATCTGATAAGGGGAAAGCGGCCGCGATAATGAAGCAAACGTCTGACAAGCGTTCCAGAAAATTTGGCAAACGATAAGCCTCATCTGCGAGATTTTTCTAGAACCTGGAAGCCAAAACTATATAAGGCGGTCGCCTTTCCCTCGAATCAGTTAGTTAGAGTCAGTCAGTGTAATTTGTGAGTTAGTAGTCAGAAGTAAATGACTGAGTTCACTATTCAGTTGTAGTGTTCCGAGTTTAGTTTGGTAATAAAGTGGGTATTATTCAATTCACGTGTTGATAATCAATTCGAACCGATAAGCCCGTAACAAT
The DNA here is from genome assembly GCA_028583605.1 of Dastarcus helophoroides. Taxonomy (NCBI): domain Eukaryota; kingdom Metazoa; phylum Arthropoda; class Insecta; order Coleoptera; family Bothrideridae; genus Dastarcus; species Dastarcus helophoroides. The sequence continues at coordinate 42,194,657 of CM053330.1, read as the reverse complement.
ATCTTTAAGCGCGTGATTTTTAATAGGGGGAAAATCTTATGGTTTCGCATCACCATCACGCGTTGCGTTACCAACATGCTATGTAACTATGAGTAAAATGTGCAATGCTTAATTGAACTCAGAACCTATTTTAATTGTAGAATCACTATGCAGTACAACAGTGACTACTAAATGTGTTAATATATAAAAAAATTATCAAAAACAATTATACAGAAAAATGAATAACAAAAACAAAGTATAATGTGGTCCAATATTTATATTAATATATGTTTAAAAATGTTACTTTCGTGTCTGTCTGGTTACTAAAGCGCTTAGGTGTCTGTCTGTTCCTTAAAAATCTTACGATCGATTTTAAACTAACTTCTCGTTGAGCTACAGTCTTTTAAATTTAAACATAGTTTAGCTCAGTTCTCGAGAATAAAAAACAAAATTTCAAGAAACAAATTTCGAGGAAAATATCGATATTTAGTGAAAGCCTGCATTTCCACAAAAAACCAAACTTTCAGAAAAATGAAGAAAAAAATTGTAAAAGACGATTTTTTTAAAAAAGGTCAACGTTTTGAAATACACTTCGGTCGATTTTTTTTTAAAAACTTTCAACATGCAAACATGAAAAGGATGAAAGTTTAAAAAAAATCAGATTTCCCAAAAAACTCCAAACATACAAAAGTTGGGAATCAAGTCTAAGTTCGAGAAAAAAAGGTGAACTTTGAGAATTTACTGAAATTTTGAAACGAAACCAAGTTGAAAAAGTTGCATTTGAAGAAAAACTCAAATTTCCAGAAAAGGGCCGAACTTTGAAAAACGTATAATCTCACAAGAAGTCAAATTTTAAGAAAATAGTCGAATTTTGAGAATGGACTTGAAGTCAAAGATGAAATATTAATGTCGAAATTTCAATAAAAGACGAATTTCCATAAAAGATGAATTTCGATAAAAGATGAATTTCGATAACGCTGAATTTCGATAAAAGATGAATTTCGATAAAAGATGAATTTCGATAAAATTTCGAGGCAAAAGTAGAAATTTACAAAAACACAAATAAATTTTGAGGTAAAAAAAATGGAAATTTCAAGAGGTATTTTTACCCTCATTTGGGATCTAGTCTCGAGAAAAATAATCAAAATTTCGAAAAACGATTTTCGAGAAAAAAATTTCGAGGAAAATATCGACATTTCGTGAATCGGAACATGTCACTTTTTGAAACGAAAGCGTAGATTTCCAAAAAGAAACCAAACTTTCAGTTAAAATGAAGAATGAAGAAAAAAATTTTCAAAAAGTTGAATTTTTTAATAAAAGGTCAACGTTTCTGAATCACACTTCGGTCGAATTTTGCTTTAGAAAATCAGTTGCTGAGAAAAGGGAAAAATTTTGCGAATAAAGTGGAAATTTTGTAAACTTTTCGAAATTTCGAAAAAAAACGAATTTTAAGACTAAATTGAAAAAGTCGAAATCCAAAATTAAAAAAAAAAAGGCGAAATCCAAAATTTAATAAAAAAGACAAATTTGAGACAAATATCGAAATCCAAAATTAAAAAAAAAGACAAAATCCAAAATTTAAAAAAAAGACGAATTTCGAAGCAAACGTCGAAATTTACAAAAACACTTAAAATTGTGAGAGAAAAAAATGGAAATTTCGGGAGATATTTTCAGCTTTCTTTGGGATCTAATCTCGAGGAAAAAAGTCGAAATTTCGAGAAACAAATTTCGAGGAAAATATCGACATTTCGTGAATCGGAACATGTCACTTTTTGAAACGAAAGCGTGGATTTCCAAAAAGAAACCAAATTTTCAGTTGAAATGAAGAATGAAGAAAAAAAATTGGAAAAAAGTTGAATTTTTTAATAAAACGTCAACGTTTTGAATCACACTTTGGTCGAATTTTCCTTTAGAAAATCAGTTGCTGAGAAAAGGGCCAAATTTTGCGAATAAAGTGGAAATTTTGTGAACATTTTGAAATTTCGAAAAAAGACGAATTTCAAGACTAAATTGAAATCCAAAAATAATCCAAAATTTGAAAAAAAGGACGAATTTGAAGCAAAAGTCGAAAGCCAAAATTAAAAAAAAAAGACGTTTTGAATCACACTTTGGTCGAATTTTCCTTTAGAAAATAAATTGCTGAGAAAAGGGCCAAATTTTGCGAATAAAATGAAAATTTTGTAAACATTTTGAAATTTCGAAAAAAGACGAATTTCAAGACTAAGTTGAAATCCAAAAATAATCTAAAATTTGAAAAAAAGGACAATTTCGAGGCAAAAGTCGAAATTTACAAAAACACTTAAAATTGTGAGACAAAAAAAATGGAAATTTCGGGAGATATTTTTAGCCTTCTTTGGGATCTAATCTCGAGAAAAAAGTCGAAATTGCGAGAAAAAAATTTCCAGAAAAATATCGACATTTCGTGAATCAGAAAATGTCAAATTTTGAGATGAAAGCGCGCATTTTCAGGAAAAAAACCAAACTTTCAGTTGAGATGAAGAATGAAGAAAAAAATTTGAAAGAAAAGGATGAATTTGAGGCAAAAGTCGAAATCCAAAATTAAAAAAAAGAAAAAATCCAAAATTTAAAAAAAAGACGAGATCCAAAATTTAAAAAAAAAGACGAATTTCGAGGCAAAAGTCGAAATTTACAAAAACACTTAAAATTGTGAGAGAAAAAAATGGAAATTTCGGGAGATATTTTCAGCCTTCTTTGGGATCTAATCTCGAGGAAAAAAGTCGAAATTTCGAGAAACAAATTTCGAGGAAAATATCGACATTTTGTGAATCAGAAAATGTCAAGTTTTGAGACGAAAGCGTGCATTTCCAGAAAGAAACAAAACCTTCAGTTGAAATGAAGAATGAAGAAAAAAAATTGGAAAAAAGTTGAATTTTTTAATAAAAGGTCAACGTTTCTGAATCACGCTTCGGTCGAATTTTCCTTTGGAAAATCAGTTGCTGAGAAAAGGGAAAAATTTTGCGAATAAAGTGGAAATTTTGTAAACATTTTGAAATTTCGAAAAAAGACGAATTTTAAGACTAAATTGAAATCCAAAATTAAAAAAAAGACGAATTTCGAGGCAAAAGTCGAAATCTAAAATTTAAAAAAAAAGACGAATTTTGAGGCAAAAGTCGAAATCCATAATTTGAAAAAAAAAAAAAGATTAATTTCGAGGCAAAAGTCGAAATTTACAAAATCACAAAAATCGAATGTTTGAGACAAAAAAATGGAAATTTCGGGAGATATTTTCAGCCTACTTTGGGATCTAATCTCGAAGAAAAAAGTCGAAATTTCGAGAAACAAATTTCGAGGAAAATATCAACATTTCGTGAATTGGAAAACGTCAGATTTTAAGACGAAGGCGTGCATTTCCAGAAAAAAACCAAACTTTCACCTGAAATGATGAATGAAGAAAAAAAATTGGAAACAAATCGATATTTTTATAAAAGATCCATGTTTTGAATCATACTTCGGTCGAATTTTCCTTTAGATAATCAGTTGCTAAGAAAAGGGCCAAATTTTGCCAATAAAGTGGAAATTTTGCAAACATTTTGAAATTTCGAAAAAAGACGAATTTCAAGTCTAAATTGAAATCCAAATATAATCCAAAATTTGAAAAAAAAGGACAAATTTGAGGCAAAAGTTGAAATCCAAAATTAAAAAAAAAAAATCCAAAATTTAAAAAAAAGACGAATTTCGAGGCAAAAGTCGAAATTTAGAAAAACTCTTAAAATTGTGAGACAAAAAAAATGGAAATTTCGGGAGATATTTTCAGCCTTCTTTGGGATCTAATCTCGAGGAAAAAAGTCGAAATTTCGAGAAACAAATTTCGGGAAAAATATCGACATGTCGTGAATCAGAAAATGTCAGATTTTGAGATGAAAGCGCGCATTTCCAGGAAAAAAACCAAACTTTCAGTTGAGATGAAGAATGAAGAAAAAAATTTGAAAGAAAAGGACGAATTTGAGGCAAAAGTCGAAATCCAAAATTAAAAAAAAGACAAAATCCAAAATTTTAAAAAAAAAAAGATCCAAAATTTAAAAAAAAACGAATGTCGAGGCAAAAACACTTAAAATTGTGAGAGAAAAAAAAATGGAAATTTCGGGAGATATTTTCAGCCTTCTTTGGGATCTAATTTCAAGAAAAAAAGTCGAAATTTCGAGAAACAAATTTCGAGGAAAATATCGACATTTCCTGAATCGGAACATGTCACTTTTTGAAACGAAAGCGTAGATTTCCAAAAAGAAACCAAACCTTCAGTTGAAATGAAGAATGAAGAAAAAAATTTTCAAAAAGTTGAATTTTTTAATAAAAGGTCAACGTTTCTGAATCACACTTCGGTCGAATTTTCCTTTGGAAAATCAGTTGCTGAGAAAAGGGGAAAATTTTGCGAATAAAGTGGAAATTTTGTTAACCTTTCGAAATTTCAAAAAAAGACGAATTTTAAGACTAAATTGAAAAAGTCGAAATCTAAAATTAAAAAAAAGGCGAAATCCAAAATTTAATAAAAAAGACAAATTTGAGGCAAATATCGAAATCCAAAATTAAAAAAAAAAGACAAAATCCAAAATTTAAAAAAAAGACGAATTTCGAGGCAAAAGTCGAAATTTACAAAAACATAAAAAATTAAATGTTTGAAAGAACGAATTTGAAGAAAAAATTGAACTCCAAAAATAATCCAAAATTTAAAAAAAAAGCCGAATTTTGAGAGATAAATGGAAATTTCGGGAGCCTCCTTTGGGATCTAATCTCGAGAAAAAAAATCGAAATTTCGAGCAACAAATTTCGAGGAAAATGACGACATTTCGCCAACAGAAAATGTCAAATTTTGAGACGAAAGCCTGCATTTCCAAAAAAATCAAACTTTCAAAAAAAAGAAGAAACAAAAATTGGCGCAAGTCGAATTTTTTAACAAAAGGTCAACATTTTGGATAACACTTTGGTGGTATTCGATTTCTGACAACAAAAAATGTCAAATTTTGGGAATAAAGTAGACATTTTTGAAAAAAAAAGTGACGAATTTCAATAATGAATTATCGAAATTCTTTATGGCAAGCTCTTATTGGTCGGAAATATTATGTTTATTATTATTATTTAATATTTCTGCGACCCAGTTTGAAAATATTTAAATTTTTAGTAATGTAAATGTAAGCATAACAACGGCTAAACAAATTGCTGGTATGGAGGCCAATGATGCAGTAATGCTAAACCTGGTCCGGTGTTAGCAAATATTTATCAAAACCTTGTGGAATTTGTAAATTTTGTTGCGTTTTTATAGTTAATAAAGTTTAATAGTTATGAATATTAAAGAATTCCACGAAGTAAGGGTTGGAAATGTCAATTAATGAAAATGAATTTAAATCCTGAACTAGACCGAAATTTAATAACAAAGGAAAGAATGTTTAAAAAAAAATTAAATTAAAAAATAAGTCCCAATAGCGAGGGTAAATTAATTCGTACTTGAAAAGAAGAATTGAGAAAAAACCTCGACTTTTCGATAAAAAGAAGAATTTTGAGAAAAAAGTCGTTTGCAGAAATATAAATTTTGTTAAAAACGATTTTAAAAACTGAAATACAAATCTTACCCCCTAAAAAAAAGAAAGATTTAAAAACACAACAGAGGTTGCCCTAACGCGTTTCGATAGCCAAGCTATCATCTTCAGAGAGATACTGATTTTTGCTTTCAGGAGAAGGGACAAGATTTGTATTCCAATTTTTGAAGATAACCAAGGACCAGTCCGTTTCACCATAAGAAAGGATTTTTAGAGAAAAATCGTAATTTTGGGACAATGACAAAATTTTGAGAGAATGTTAAAATTTTGGGAGAATTACAAAATTTAAATAACTAAACTAAATTTTCAGGAATTTTAATACCATCAATCATAGGAAATGTCCGAATATCTGGAAAAACGAAAAATTTGAAAAAAAACAAACTTTTAAAGGGAAAGTCGAAATTTTAATAAATAGTAAAAATTTTGATAAAAATTCGAAATTTTAAAATAGTTTAATAATAGAAAGTCAAAAATTGAAATACAAATCTTGTCCCTTGAAACCAAGAAAGATTAAAAAACACAACAAAGGTTCCTCTTAGAGCAACCTTTGTTGTGTTTTTTAATCTTTCTTGGTTTCAGGGGACAGACAAGATTTGGAAAAAAACCTCCCCTGAAACCAAAAAAGATTCAAAACCATACAAAGGCAATATTACAGTGGAAAAAGACAATATTACTGATGAAATTTTGTTTTCCATTGAAATTTTGACCACCAAACAATAATTGAGAAGGATCGATTTTTTTCGAAAACATGAGATAATGATGGTGATATGTTGTCCTATATGAAGACAATATTATATTGGAAAAAGAAAATTCTAGTGATAAAATTTCATTTTCCATTAAAATCTTGACCACCAAACAGCGATATGTTGTTTAGATGAGGCTTTTGATTAGTTTCCAGTGGTTCTAGCATAACGAATTGATATGGCACAGATTAGAAAAATATACCACATGAAGGCAATATTATGGTGAAAAAAGAAAATATTACTGATGAAATTTCATTTTTCATTGAAAACTTGACCACCAAACGATCAGTAAGTGGATCGCCTATATCCGAATACATGAGATGGTGCTGGCGATATGCTGATGTTCTATATGAAGACAATGTTATAGCGGAAAAAGAAGATATTACTGATGAAATTTCGTTTGCCATCGAAATTTTGATCACCAAATGGCGATATGCCGTTTAGATGAGGCTTTTGATTAGTTTCCAGTGGTTCTAGCATAATGAGTTGATATGACATAGCTTAGAAAAATATACCACATGAAGACAACATTATGGTGAAAAAAGAAAATATTACTGATGAAATTTCATTTTCCATTGAAAACTTGACCACCAAACGATCAGTAAGTGGATCGCCTATATCCGAATACATGAGATGGTGCTGGCGATATGTTCTATATGAAGACAATGTTATAGCGGAAAAAGAAGATATTACTGATGAAATTTCGTTTGCCATCGAAATTTTGATCACCAAATGGCGATATGCCGTTTAGATGAGGCTTTTGATTAGTTTCCAGTGGTTCTAGCATAATGAGTTGATATGACATAGCTTAGAAAAATATACCACATGAAGACAACATTATGGTGAAAAAAGAAAATATTACTGATGAAATTTCATTTTCCATTGAAAACTTGACCACCAAACGATCAGTAAGTGGATCGCCTATATCCGAATACATGAGATGGTGCTGGCGATATGTTCTATATGAAGACAATGTTATAGCGGAAAAAGAAGATATTACTGATGAAATTTCGTTTGTCATCGAAATTTTGATCACCAAATGGCGATATGCCGTTTAGATGAGGCTTTTGATTAGTTTCCAGTGGTTCTAGCATAATGAGTTGATATGGTATAGCTTAGAAAAATATACCACATGAAGACAACATTATGGTGAAAAAAGAAAATATTACTGATGAAATTTCATTTTCCATTGAAAACTTGACCACCAAACGATCAGTAAGTGGATCGCCTATATCCGAATACATGAGATGGTGCTGCCGATATGCTGATGTTCTATATGAAGACAATATTATAGCGGAAAAAGAAGATATTACTGATGAAATTTCGTTTGTCATCGAAATTTTGATCACCAAATGGCGATATGCCGTTTAGATGAGTCTTTTGATTAGTTTCCATTGGTTCTAGCATAATGAGTTGATATGGCATAGCTTAGAAAAATATACCACATGAAGACAACATTATGGTGAAAAAAGAAAATATTACAGATGGAATTTCATTTTCCATTGAAAACTTGACCACCAAACGATCATTAAGTGGATCGCTATATCCGAATACATAAGATGGTGATGGCGATATGCTGATGTTCTATATGAAGACAATATTATAGCGGAAAAAGAAGATATTACTGATAAAATTTCGTTTTTTATTGAAATTTTGATCACCAAACGATTATTGACATGAATGCAGTTTATCCCGATATATGGTAGAATGAGGGTAATATGCTGCTCTACCATATGAAGACAATATTATCGTGGGAAAAGATAATATTACTGATGAAATGTTGTTTTTCATTATAATTTTCACCCCAAACGATTATTGAGAAAGATGGATTCTATCCCCGCATATATGACATGATGACGGCGATATGTTGCTGTACCACATGAAGACAATATTATATTGGAAAAAGAAAATACTAGTGATGAAATATCATTTTCCATTAAAATTTTGACCACCAAACAGCGATATGTTGTTTAAATGAGACTTAAGCTGAAAAAGAAGATATTACTGATGAAATTTCGTTTTTCATTGAAATTTTGATCACCAAACAATTATTAAGATGAATGTAGTTTATCCCAATATATGTTAGAATGAAACGATATGCTGCTCTACCATATGAAGACAATATTATCGTGGGAACAGATAATATAACTGATGAAATTTCGTTTTTCATTGAAATTTTAATTACCAACCGATCACTAAGTGGATGGCTTCTATCTGAATACGTAAGATGATGCCGGCGATATACTACTGTACCATACGAAGATAATATTATAGTGGAAAAAGACAACATTACTGATGAAATTTTGTTTTCCATTAACATTTTGACCACCAAACGATTATTGAGAAAAATCGATTCTATCCGCATATATAAGATGATGACGGTGATACGATGCTGTGCCATATGAAGACAATATTATATTGGAAAAAGAAAATATTAGTGATTTAATTTCATTTTCTACTAAAATTTTGACCACCAAACGGCGATATGACGTTTAGATGATGCTTTTGATTACTTTCTGGTTCTAGCTTAACGAGTCGATATGGTATGGCTTGGAAAAATATGTAACATGAAGACAATATTATGGTGGAAAAAGACAATATTACTGATGAAATTTTGTTTTCCATTAAAATTTTGACTACCAAACGATTATTGAGAAAGATCGATTCTATCCGCATATATGAGATGATGACGGTGATAAGATGCTGTGCCATATGAAGACAATATTATATTGAAAAAAGAATATATTGGTGATGTAATTTCATTTTCTATTAAAATTTTGACCACCAAACGGTGATATGAGGTTTAGATGATGCTTTTGATTAGTTTCTGGTTCTAGCTTAACGAATTGATATGGTATGGCTTGGAAAAATATGTAACATGAAGACAATATTATGGTGGAAAAAGACAATATTACTGATGAAATTTTGTTTTCCATTAAAATTTTAACCACCAAACGATTATTGAGAAAGATCGCCTATGTGAAATGATGACAGTGATATGATGCTGTACCATATGAAGACAATATTATATTGGAAAAAGAAAATACTGGTGATATAATTTCATTTTCTGTTAAAATTTTGATCACCAAACGGCGATATGACATTTGGATGATGCTTTTGATTAGTTTCTGGTTCTAGCTTAACGAATCGATATGGCATGGCTTGGAAAAATATGTAACATGAAGACAATATTATGGGGAAAAAAATATTACTGATGAAATTTTGTTTTACATTCAAATTTTGACCACCAAACGATTATTGAGAAAGATCGATTCTATCCGCATATATGAGATGATGACGCTGGTATGATGCTGTACCTATGAAGACAATATTATGTTGGAAAAAGAAAATATTAGTGATGCAATTTCATTTTCTATTAAAATGTTGACCACCAAATGGCGATATGACGTTTAGATGATGCTTTTGATTAGTATCTGGTTCTAGCTTAACGAAACGATATGGTATGGTTTGGAAAAATATGTAACATGAAGACAATATTATGGTGGAAAAAGACAACATTACTGATGACATTTTGTTTTCCATTAACATTTTGTTTTCCATTAACATTTTGACCACCAAACGATTATTGAGAAAGATCGATTCTATCTGCCTATATGAGATGATGACGGTGATATGATGCTGTACCATATGAAGACAATATTATATTGGAAAAGGAAAATATTAGCGATATAATCTCATTTTCTATTAAAATTTTGACCACCAAACGGCGATGTGACGTTTAGATGAGGCTTTTGATTAGTTTCTAGTGGTTCTAGAATAATATGGTATAGCTTAGAAAAATATACCACATGAAGGCAATATTATGGTGGAAAAAGAAAATATCACTGATGAAACTTCATTTTCCATTAAAATCTTGACCACCAAACGGCGATGTGTTGTTTAGATGAGGCTTTTGATTAGTTTCCAGTGGTTCTAGCATAACGAATTGATATGGTACAGCTTATACCACATGAAAGCAATATTATGGTGGAAAAAGAAAATATTACTGATGAAATTTTATTTTCCATTGAAATTTTGACCACCAAACGGCGATGTGTTGCTTAGATGAGGCTTTTGATTAGTTTCTAGTGGTTCTAGCATAATAAATTGATATGGTACAGCTTATACCACATGAAGGCAATATTATGGTGGAAAATAAAAATATTACTGATGAAATTTCATTTCCCATTGAAAACTTGACCACCAAACTATCATTGAGTGGATCGCTTATATCCGTATACATGAGATGGTGATGGCAATATACTAATGTTCTATATGAAGACAATATTGTAGCGGAAAAAGAGAATATTTCTGATGAAATTTCGTTTGTCATTGAAATTTTGATCACCAAACGGCGATATGCCATTTAGATGAGGCTTTTGATTAGTTTCTAGTGGCTCTAGCATAATGAATCGATATGATCTAGCTTAGAAAAATATACCACATGAAGGCAATATTATGGTGGAAAAGAAAAATATTACTGATGAAATTTGGTTTTGCCTTGAAATTTTGATCACCAAACGATTATTAAGATAAATATAGGTTTATCCCAAAATATGAGGGGATGAGGGTGATATGCTGCTCCATCATATGAAGACAATATTATCGTGAAAAAAGATAATGTTACTGATGAAATTTCGTTATTTATTGAAATTTTGATCACCAAACGATCACTAGGTGGGTAGCTTCTATCTGAATACATAAGATGATGATGGTACTGCTGTACCATACGAAGACCACATTATAGTGGAAAAAGACGATATTACTGATGAAATTTTGTACTCCATTAAAATTTTGACTACCAAACGATTATTGGGAAAGATCGATTTTTTCCGCATATATGAGATGATGATGGTAATATGATACTGTACCATATGAAGACAATATTATATTGGAAAAAGAAAATATTAGTGATGTAATTTCATTTTCTATTAAAATATTGACAACCAAACGGCGATAAGACGTTTAGATGATGCTTTGATTAGCTTCTAGTGACTCTGACATAACGAATCGATATTGTACAGCTTAGAAAAATATACAACATGACAATATTATCATGGAAAAAGAAAATATTACTGATGAAATTTCGTTTTTTATTAAAATTTCGATAACCAAACGATTGTTAAGATGAATGGAGTTCATCCGACTAGATGAGAGGATGAGGGCGATATGCTGCTGTACCATATGAAGGCAATATTACAGACGAAAAAGACAATGTTACTGATGATATTTTATTTTCCATTGAAATCAATCACTGGAACCAAGAAAGATTAAAAAACACAACAAAAGTTACTCTAAGGCGTTTCGATAGTCAAGATATCATCTTCAAAGGGATATTTTATATTTAAGCGAATATGAATCTGTAGAATTTTGTCAGTATCTCTCTGAAGATGATAGCTTCCTCTCTAACAATGTTTTACTCATCCAATCAAAAATTGAGCTTCGGTTTATTCAATAAACTTCTAATATATAATATTGATTCTAATCGTATAAAAGTGATTCTCACATAGTTGGCAGTGGTGGTGCTGAAGAGTACCCCAGATATCCAATCCTTAGTGCTTTCGAGAATAAATTTTGCCATCAGGACACCATATTCCTAAGAAAGTCCGCCCCGAAGTGTAGGTAACCCTCTCGAGACACAAAAGCGATGGTCCATTACAAAAGCTGATCCGCTGTCGTAGATTATAAGTTTAGCTGTCGACGACCGCATTAAACCACTAACTATCTGCTAAAGATCAAGTGTGCGGATGTCGTAAAACTCTTCAATAATTCACCCACTTCCCGTCTTCCACGTCCTCCTTATAATACCCTTTCGTGTGTCCCCCGTGAATATGGACAACACGCCATTTAAGCGCCGAGAGTATGCTTACTTGTTTCGCATGTAGAAACACCTGCTTATTCCTCTTGAAGTTCACCCTACTCGTCAATATGGCTTTGTCTGCTTGAGAGCCTGGTGATTCCTTTAACAGAGTATTGATGTATTAAAAGGATTAAATATACTCATCTATTGTAAAGCATTCTAAAATTTAATCCGCTTAAATGTTTCTAGTAAATTTGGTCGGGTCATAATTGTCATAATTGAGGTTTAGGTTTGTTTGGATTGAAGCGAAAACTTCTTTAGGTTTGTTGGATTTCAGTAAATGTTTTTTGAAGTGAAAGCTTCTTTAGGGGCGTGATTTTTGTAGAAGGAAATTTGATGGTTGGGCGTCACCGTCACGCTAATGTCGCGTTACCAACATACTCTAATGTTAACAGTATATAAGAGCGAGACGTGTACTAGAATTCTAAATGAGGGATCGGTACCAATACTGTTTAACGCTGCTACAGAAGAATAGGAAACTGTGCTATTTTTTTAAAGCTTCTGCATAAAACTATTTTCGGTTTTCAGCAATTATTCGAATATACCATGGTTACCTGTTAAAATAGTCGTTGGATTATTAACGTTTTTTTGCTCTTGTATCTCGTATAAACCTCAAGAACAGAAAAAAGAAGAATAAATGTCACATAACCTGAATTAAAGAGAAGCCCAGTGAAAACTCCTTATTAAAATAATATCTGATGCTCTTTAGCATAATGACCATATAAAAGACGGTAAGCCAGTGCATTAAATTATACAATTTCCATTCTCCGTGCCTTATTTACCGAGATAGACCACCTGAGAATGTCATAATGGCACAATTTAAGACGGTATAGTTCTGGGGCGCTCATTGTCCAGCCGACCATTAATCAGGTGTACTGTCAGTGCGCATACATTGAAACAGATACTTATCACTATTTTTTTTGTAACAAAAGAATTCAAATTGAATGGGCAGCGGAGGTGCGCCTTCGGTTGCATTCGCGACTTGATATCAGTCGCAGGCGTCGGGAGCACTTTGTTGTCCTTTTGTTACTCTTTCGGCCGATGTTCCATTTTTCGACGAGACACAAATGCGCCACTACCAATTCTGCGATTGCATAAAGAGCCGATTGTTTAGACTCGTAAAGCTCCGGAAGAGTTTATTTTATGGTGTGCCGTCGAGGATGCTCCACTGCGCTTGTTTAGGCTTATGCTTTTTCCTCCGTCTTTCGAGTGTTTTGCTCTCGAAGGATATGTTACACTTTGGCGTATTCTACTGTTTCCACACCAGGTTGATTTGTATCGATCACGTTTTTTGAATTTAAAGCATTTTGTTATACAGTTCGAAAATTGAAATACAAATCTTGTCTATTATGTTACAAATCACATAAATAAACATTATGTGGTTGTTAGCTTCGAAAAAAAAGCAAAATATTTAAAACTGAAACGTCAAACATCAAACACGAAAATAACTGCCTACGCGATGGACGCCAGGTTTGTCCACGGATTATCGACGGAAGATTCTGCACGAACGTAAAAAAGGTGTCGAAGAAGCGTCTAGAGAGTAAATGGTACGTTTTCGTGATATCAGGAGTGATGGAATTTTACTACCAATGACGTGTATAACTTTTGGATGGACAGGTCCTTGGTTATCTTCAAAAATTGAAATACAAATCTCGTCTCCTAAAACCAAGAACGATTAAAAAACACAACAAAGGTTGTTCTAACGCGTTTCGATAGCCAAGTTATCATCTTCAGGTGAGCTTTTTCTAGTCTTGAAATCACATCAATAAACACGATTTGTTTGTTAGCAGAATATTCAAATCTGAAACATCAAACACGAAAATAACTGTCGATGCGATGGACGCGCATTATGGAAGTTTATCGATGATTCACAGTGCAGATCCAAACCTATCTTTGTCTGAGAAAGTCGAAAAATTGGTTTTGTCATATTACACGAACAATGCAGCCCTATTTAATACATATTTATCATCTATTATGTCACAAATCACATAAACATAATTTGCTTGTTAGTTTCGACAAAAAAATGCAAAATATTAAAAACTGAAACGTCAAACATCAAACACGAAAATAACTGCTTACGCGATGGACGCCAGGTATGTCCACGGATTATAGACGGAAGATACTGCACGAACGTAAAAAAGGTGTCGAAGAAGCGTCTAGAGAGTAAATGGTACGTTTTCGTGATATCAGGAGTGATGGTATTTTACTATCAATGACGTGTATAACTTTTGGACGGATTGGTCCTTGGTTATCTTCAAAAATTGAAATACAAATCTTGTCTCCTAAAACCAAGAAAGATTAAAAAACACAGCAAAGGTTGCTCTAACGCGTTTCGATAGCCAAGCTATCATCTTCAGAGAGATACGGTTTTTTGGTTTCAGGGGACAAGATTTGCATTTCAATTTTTGAAGATAACCAAGGACCAGTCCGTCCAAAAGTTATACACGTCAACAAACATGGATAATTAATAAATACTATATATACTACTGCTAATACTGTATATAAATAGAATGTAAATATTTACTAATAACAATGTAAAGTTGACTAACTAAAGTTTGATAGAATTTTTTTCAAATATTTCCAATATTCTAACTTGTTTACTAATGTGTTTTAAGCTGCACTACCTATTTCCTAGTTTTAAATTTTCACTCTATCGGCAGTCTTCGAAACTGCTTAATTTTTTTTTTCATTTCAAGTTCCACTGTTATTTCCAGATTTTAAGTTTTCACTCCTGTCCGCAGTCCTGAAAACTGTTTCAATTTCAAGTTCCACTGTTACTTCCTAGTTACAAGTTTTCATTTCTGTCCATAGTCTTGAAAACCGTTTCATTTTAAGTTCCACTTTTATTTCCTAGTTTTAAGTTTTCACTTCTGTCGGCAGTTTTCAAAATTACCTTTTTTTTTCATTTGGAGTTCCACTTGTTATTTCTAAGTTTTAAGTTTTCACTTCTGTCGGCAGTCTTCAAGATTAATTATTTTTTTCATTTCGAATTTCACTGTTATTTCCTAATTTGAAGTTTTCACTTCTGTCGGCAGTTTAAAAAATTACCTTTTTTTTCATTTTGAGTTCCATTGTTATTTCTAAGTTTTCAGTTTTTACTTCTGTCGACAGTGTTCAAGATTACCTATTTTTTTCACTTCGAATTTCGCTGTTATTTCATAGTTTGAAGTTTTCACTTCTGTCGACAGTCTTCAAGATTATCTAATTTGTTTCATTTCGAGTTCCGCTGTTGTTTCCTAGTTTGAAGTTTTCACTTTTGTCGGCAGCCTCATTTTTCTTAAAATTTCGACTTCTAATGTCCTAGGTGTTTTTTTTTATTCGTCTTAGTGATTTTTTTTTCCTTTTGGACCCGTAACCATTTCAAAAATTATTTAATGATATAATTAAAAAACTGCGACCTCCCAAACAAAGGAAATCGTAAACAATTTTTCTGTAATCTCTGTAATGCATACCAACAAACATTCTGACTTTAAACGTACCTACACAAAAACAAAACAAACAAAACAAACAAAACAAACAAAACGAACAAAACGAACAAAACGAACAAAACGAACAAAACAAACAAAACAAACAAAACAAACAAAACAAACAAAACAAACAAAACAAACAAAACAAACAAAACAAACAAAACAAACAAAACAAACAAAACAAACAAAACAACAAAACAAATAAAACAAATAAAACAACAAAACAAACAGAACAACAAAACAACAAAACAACAAAACAAACAAAACAACAAAACAACAAAACAACAAAACAACAAAACAACAAAACAACAAAACAACCAAACAACGAAACAACGAAACAAACAGAACAAACAAAACAACAAAACAAACAAAGCAAACAAAGGAACAAAACAAACAAAACAAATAAAACAAACAAAACAAACAAAACAAACAAAACAAAAAACAAACAAAAACAACAAAACAAACAAAACAAACAAACAACAAACAAACAAAACAAACAAAACAAACAAAACAAAACAAAACAAATAAAACAAATAAAACAACAAAACAACAAAACAACAAAACAACAAAACAAACAGAACAACAAAACAAACAAAACAACAAACAAACAGAACAACAAAACAACAAAACAAACAGAACAACAAAAACAACAAAACAAACAGAAACAACAAAACACAAACAACAAAACAACAAAACAACAAAACAACAAAACAAAGCAAAACAACAAAACAAACAAAACAAAACAAAACAAACAAACAAACAAACAAAACAAACAAAACGACAAAACAAACAAAACAAACATACAAGCAAAACAAGACAAACAACATAACAAAACAAGCAAAACAGCAACAAAACAAAACAAGCAAAACATAACAAACAAACAACAAAACAACAAAAACAACAAAACAACAAAACAACAAAACAACAAAACAACAAAACAAACAAACAACAAAACAACAAAACAAACAAACAACAAAACAACCAAACAACAAAACAAACAAACAACAAACAACAAAACAACAAACAAACAAAACAACAAAACAAGAAAACAACAAAACAAACAAACAAAACAAACAAAACAAACAAAACAAACAAAACAAACAAACAAAACAAACAAACAAACAAAACAAACAAACAAACAAAACAAAACAAGCAAAACAAACAAAACAAACAAAACAAGCAAAACAAACAAAACAAACAAAACAAGCAAAACAAACAAATACAAACAAAGAATAACCTTTTATTAGTTTAAATTTAATTAAATAGTTTATCAATAAACAGAGTAAATGGAATCGAAATGTAGGTGTTACGGTGGTTGGCACTTAAAATGGGAATTGTTGTTATTCATTAATTATGGTGGCAAAGCTTTAGTTTGACAGATCGAATGAGATGATTATTAAATTTGGCTTAAATTTTGATTATTTCATTACAAATATGTAATCAAAATATGTGCACACAGACTATGTGCTTTTAATGCTGTCACTATTGCTGGATATGAGAAAATATAGATTTGTTTTCATAAACTGCTTATTACCCTTAAACTGTCAATTATTATTAAACGATAGATTGGAATTTACTTTTAAATTGAACGTGGATAATGAAGCAATCAGCTTATCCAAGTCTTTGGTTTACTGTTTATTAGTTTCGTTATTTACAAACATTTTCTATTAGTTTTAATTTAGCATGTCATCCTCTGTTAAACTCTCTACCTAATAATAAACAAAATTGCTGAAAGAACAAAATTCCTGTTGTACTGGCCTTTTCCGAGTACTATGCTACATACAGGAGCACTCAAGTTATTATGGTCCCAACTACATACGTAAGATGATTCGTCGGTAAACAAATTCTGTCGAGATTAGTTTTTCTCTCATAAATTCACAAATTACCAAACGTCGGAAAGTGTCACTTGAATCTACTTTGTAACACTTTCATTTTTTGTTTCTTTTTCAAAATATTCAACACTGTTCACGATCTCAGATTACATCTACATTAATATTATAAAGAGAGAACTTCTGATCGACCGAAAAACCTAATCATCAACGCATAGCTGTAACTACTGACGTCAGAAACATGAAATTTGGACAAAAGAGTCCTTTCACAGTATTGATGAGTAATAAGAAGGGATTTTTAGAAATTCGTCCTCTAATCTACGCATTACAGAGAATGTACTGGTTGGCAGAAAAGTAACTTCGTTTTTTTCATATAGACAGCGTTATTTAATTTTTTTTTTGAATGAATTCTGTGGGTAATGTTCTTTACGTTTTGACATTTGATATCAGACAGATCAAGGTTCATTTTGAAGCACGCGGTGAGAGATTTATTTTGTAGCTGATACTTGAGGGTCATTTTTTTTAGCTAGTCTTTGTTGTCTTCAAAAATTGAAATAGAAATCTGGTCCCATGAAATCAAGAAAGATTAAAAAACACAACAAAGGTTGATCTAACGCGTTTCGATAGCCAAGCTATCATCTTCAGAGAGATACTGATGATGATACCTTGGCTAGAAACGCGTTAGAGCAACCTTTGTTGTGTTTGTTTGGCAAACAGCCACATTCGTAGTTTGGCAAACAGACGAATTCGTAGTTTGGCAAACAGCCAAATTCGTAGTTTGGCAAACAGACAAATTTGTAGTTTGACAAACAGTCAAAGTCGTTGCTTGGCAAACATTCGAATTTAAGCAAAACATCATTCTGCAACCTTCACGATCTCTTTAAAACTGTACAAGCTAAGTAAGTTATTTTGTGACGTTTATCCAAACAATTTTTGAGTCATCTGAAGGAGCCCGGTGCAGCGCGTACCACCCCTATCAAACTTTTCTCGTACTCCTGGGGATACGCGTACCACACTTTGGGAAACATTGTCCTAGATTTACAATATTTACAGTTTACATTCATAGAGCGCCTAGAATTTAGCATTTTTCTACGAGCTGCGAAAAAGTAAATAAGTTCGCTGGGAGTAATCATAGCAAAAGATTCTTAGCATAGACTGTACGCGTGGATACAATAATCTGCGAGACGCGCTTTATAGTAGATTTTCTAAGCTCACAACACTGCACTACTAATTCGATGGACTTTCGCGACAAAACCGAAACCAGAGACATCTAGAAGTAGTAGTAGAATTGCTATGTTATTACTTCAAGATGTTTCCCTAACTTTGGGAGCCACGATTGGAAACAACAATGCCACCAGAGTATACCAAAAAAAAACACTTTGCTTCGTGTAATTTGCGTGTCAATCAGAAGCAGCTCGGTGTACCTTATTTGCAATCAAGCCGTGTATAGCGGTCAGCAATTACCTCGACGAATTCGCGTGGGCAAAACATCGAGCTTTGGAAGGTAGACATGACCGGTATAATGTATATGCTAGCGACACGGAACCATCAACAACGAAAGGTGCAAGAGCTATGGGCGATTTCTCCCACACATGCATGCATATCCACCGTCTTGATGATTTTCTCTGAAATCTACGTTTCGAGGCATCGGGCAGACTTATTGCTTAGTTAACCTCATGCCGTGTTTTTAACAGAGAACAATTTATAATGTCGGCCCACCACATTTGACTTAACGATGTTTTAATCAACTATCTAACAACTCCACTTGCCCTTTTATGCAACGTTGGATTCGCACTTTGTCTTGCGAGATCTTCAATCATTATGAAGCATGGGAGTATGAAATGAGTGGTGAAAGATGATAATATGAATTATTTCAAATTGTGCCAGTTATAGAGAATCCATAAGTAGTTTGATGGCACCTCTGTTGCAGTTGGTTGATTATTTTATTGTTAAGTGCAAAATGTACTTCATCCAAAAATGTGAATAATTCATCTTTATTTGCCAAATTTTAATCTTAAATAGTATGCAACGGTTGTGCATTTGAATTGCTTTCTACAGTTGTTATAAATGATTTTTCTCTTACTCATGTTTGCTTTGGAATTTCAAAATGTTTGTATTTTCCGAAGTAGAACTAGCTAACTAAGAGGTTAATATAATCATCTCGTTGTTAGTCTTTTCTCGGCAAATTAACGTCTTATAGAATTTAACCAGGTCATTTGATATCCAAATTTTTAAATGCCCACAACTCTTAAGTTGTTATTGGGCCATTTACGATTAACGCAGGGGTGGCCCAGGGATCATTTCTGTCCCCTATTCCGTTTCTGTTGCACTCTTAACTTTCACTTCCGAAACAAACGTCTGGAAGTTAGTCTATTGGTTCTTTTGAATTCTATTCAAAGCAGTTCACCAATGATAAAACTTTGACCAAATCTCTCCAGACGTTGGAGGCTGGAGCGGAGTGGAACTGAGTCTGTTCTGGAAGTACGAAAATGCTCGTAACAGCTAGTGATTCTGATCTCCCCAAGTACAACATTGTAAGCTTCCAAAGGGAAGGAAGGGTGGAATGCAGTTGATTTTGTGACTTCCAAACCAAACGTCTGGAAGTTAGTCTATTGGTTCTTTTGAATTCTATTCAAAGCAGTTCACCAATGATAAAACTTTGATCAAATCTCTCCAGACTTTGGAGGCTGGAGCGGAGCGGAATTGAGTCTGTTCTGGAAGTACGAAAATGCTCGCAACAGCAAGTGACTCTGATCTCCCCAAGTACAACATTGTAAGCTTCCAAAGGGAAGGAAGGACGGAATGAAGTTAATTTTGTGTTGGTAAATTAACGTCTTGTAGAATTTAGCCAGATCATTCCATATCCAAGTTTTTAAATGCCCCGAACTCTTAAGTTATTGTTGAGACATTTGCCATTAATGCAGAGGTGCCCCAGGGATCTTTTCTGTCACCTATTCTGTTTCTGTTACACTTTTAACTTTAACTTCCGAACCAAACGTCTGGAAGTTAGTCCATTGGTTCTTTGGATTCTATTCAAAGCAGTTTACCAATGATAAAACTTTGACCAAATCTCTCCAGACGTTGGAGGCTGGAGCGAAGTGGAACTGAGTCTGTTCTGGAAGTAGGAAAATGCTCGTAACAGCGAGTGATTCTGATCTCCCCAAGTGCAACATTGTAAGCTTCCAAAGGGAAGGAAGGGTGGAATTAAGTTGATTTTGTGTTCGGCAAATTAACGTCTTATAGAATTTAACCAGATCATTCCATATTCAAGTTTTTAAATGCCCAAAACTCCTAAGTTGTTATTGAGCTATTTGCCATTAACGTAGGGGTGGCCCAGGGATCTTTTCTGTTACCTATTCTGTTTCTGTTACACTCTTAACTTTAACTTCCGAACCAAACGTCTGGAAGTTAGTCTATTGGTTCTTTTGGATTCTATTCAAAGTAGTTCACCGATGATAAAACTTTGACCAAATCTCTCCAGACGTTGGAGGCTGGAGCGGAGGGGAACTGAGTCTGTTCTGGAAGTACGAAAATGCTCGCAACAGCTAGTGATTTTGATTTCCCCAAGTACAACATTGTAAGCTTCCAAAGGGAAAGAATGGTGGAATAAAGTTAGTTTTGTGTTGGCATTCGTGTCGTAACGGCGCCTGTGCCTATGCTCATAGGGAAATTCCCCATTAAAAGTAATGGACGTCATTTCGATTTGTTTCCCTTTGTCTTCATTTTTCGTTTCTTTTGTGATAATGATGACTTCGGAAACGTTATAAGTTTCGGAAGACTCGTTTAGGCTTTGTGAGTTTTGAAAAAACCTGTTGAGATCACATAATATGTTGGAAAAATATTGGAAAACTCAGCAGAAGTCCAAGTTGTATGAAGTTCAACAGAACTTTATTTAGATATTCTCTGCATCTTCTTTGCAAAGTAGTGTTATTTTCATTCATGTTTTATTAGCTTTTTCTTTACCAGTTACTCCTTACGCAATTCTAGATTTTCATTGGCAATCCTTCTTCTTTCCTGATCTAGCCTTTCCCTGGCTAGATCAACCGTAAGATCCCTTTTTAACGAAGAAATTCATCGTAAACACAAAGCCATATGGGCATCAATAACAACATGCCGACAAACTCACGCATTCACTAGAATGCCGTGCAGGGAAAGGGCAAAACTATACTTACAACTTTCAAGAAATAACCTCAGGAAACTTGTAGGGATTTGGATAGGTCACTGTCGATTAAACAAATACCTTCACAAAATGGGAATTATAAACGACCAGAGTCGTAAGAGGGTGTTTACATAAAGATGAGAGTGTCTTTACATAAAGATGAGAGTGTCGAGCACGTGATGTGTCACTGCCCGGCACTGGCATCAGTCAGAGGATCCACGCTGGGGGACTTGTGGCCTAGTGTGGCCAGTTTGAGAGAAGCGCATCCAAGGGACGTTCTTCACTTTTTCAACAAGGGTGACCAAGGACACCTCAATCACGGGGGTGGCACAATGGGTTCAGAAAGGGTGGCCTAAGTGCTGGCCTAAACTTTAGGCAACCCACATCAAATCCAGAATCCAGAGATTGCCAATACTTATCAGAAGAACAAAGCTTGGTTGTGTGGAAGGAGTATCTGGCCAAGAAAAAGCTAATACTCGTTCCAGAATTCTAGATTTTCATTGGTAGTCCATATGAGATTGCCAACCCTTATTAGAAGAAGAAAACTTGGAACTGTGAAAGGAGTAACTGGCGAAGAAAAAGCCAATATAACATGAATGAAAAAAACTGTATTTCATTCAACAAATTTATTGAAAATTTGTACCTTTGTGGATTCCGATAGTAAAGTCCTTTATTTTCCGTTTAGATTTGGCGAGAGGGGCTTCTAATTAGACGTATACAGTGGGGTATAGTGTTGCAAGTTAAAAAAACTTAGCCTTATAAGTAGGATCAAATTTATACACTCCAAACTAAATCACCAGTATTCCAATACACTATCATCTAGACATCTTCAACTTTGATAATATTAGCTGCAAGGAAATCTATCTTGTAAAACGAAGGGTAAAAAAAGGAAAATAATTGACGCGTATTAATTAGCTCGTTGCTCCATCCGATGTCTTTAAGATAAGAAGGGCATTTTAATAGGCCAAAACATGTAGTCATCTCGCCAACGTAACAAGCCAGATATCTCTATCTCCACAGTTGACCACTTACACGTCTTTAGAACATGTCACTTTAATCATAACACATGGACATTTTTATCTTCTGGTAGCCACCCTTCCTTCGATACAGAAAGGTATGCGGATACCCGAAGACCGGATTCGTGGAACAGCTGGTGCATGACAAACGACGATCTCCTGGTGTCTGGAGAAAGCACGCCGATAAGAAGTGCCTTGTAACATGACAGATTGACGGGTTACATCAAATCCAATATAAACATGTCGAGGGGCATCAGCGTCGTTGCGTTAATGTGTTTGTTGGTCTTTCGTTGTCGCGAACACTTAACATCTTGAATTACGCTTCGACCACAACAACTTGGCGAATTTTATTTATAGAAAGTTTTCGGGGCGATGTGAGAGAAGAAAAAATAAAAGTTTGGCGCCTCGGGCGATTCCATCGAATTCCCTTTTTTTATTTTAAAACTTCGGAAATGGAATTGTTCGGATGGGAAAATGTGGTTTTGGAAGTTTATTATTAACTTTCGATATTTCGGAATATCATTTATCCGGCAATGTCGCGGGAAATCTTCTCTTTGAAAGAGTTTTACAATAATAGGCCATTTATATTTGGTCTGATAAAACTTTACGATAAATATCATCGAACTATTGTAGTATACATATACAGCGGAAGCGCAATGGTGACCAAAGTATATACATATTGAAGCAGTTAATACATTCAATTTGGTTTGAAAATAGGAAATACGGGACAATTTATAATTGCTTTGATAGAAAATTAAAGCGGTAACTATCACCGCACTATATTTATTTATAGTATACATATATAGTGGAAGCTCAATCATGACCAAAGTATATACATATTGAAGCAGTTAATATATCCAATTTGACTTGCAAATTCGACTTACAAATTGGAAAGATGAAACAATTTATATTTGGTTTGAGAAAAGTCTAAAGCAGTAAATGTCATCGCACCAGAGACTAAAGACTAAATCGCACCATATTTGTTCATAGTATACATATACAGTGGATGCGCAATGGTCACCAAAGTATATACATATTGAGCTAGTTAATATATTCGATTTGGCTTCAAGTTGGAAAGACGAAATAACCTCTGGGTTAAGGCAAGGGGAAAAGAGGAAACATTGATCAACTTAGTTTATTATATATATATATATATATATATATATATATATATACATATATTCCTTTTAAGGGATCTGACTGCAAAAATAATTCACAATCAGAGGCATAATCGGGGATCTAAAATATAGTCAACAACAACAGATTTGTTAATGAATAATTGCTCCATAACGTACAAAAATAAATAAATTAATTTATTTGTAAGTTTTTGCATAAATGTTATAAAAAAATGGATTAAAGGAGTCCGAACTCTAAGGATTGTCCTGTTTTAGTTTGCATCATGTTCCAATGACCGTTTAAGCATCAACCACGAGGAGTGTTGTTTTGTTAACTATAGCCTCGTTTCCTGTTAGCATTTTCAAGTGATTGCAACATAATCTTCCGTTCCTTCCTTCTCCATGTCCTCGTAAAACCTTGTCCTTAAATCGTCTACAGAAAGTAAGCCGGGCAAGCTCCTTCGCTTCCTCGTAATTGTCAGGGATTTGGTCCGCTTAACCCCGGCTGTGCATTATTTAAAGCTTTCCTTATTTCAGTTTCTCACATCGTAAAAACTTACCATGTATTTCGGGACAAGGACATACTTTCAAACTATTTTTCTCTCATGTGCAAGAATTTTCGAAGCTAGGGGAATGAAAAATTTACTTCAGATACAAGTAAAACAATAGTTTCAGCCAAATATTTAAATTATTGCATTATGTGAGGCCTCCATAATAAACCAAATTGCATCTGTCTAAAATATAAAGCGGTCGCCCTTCCAAACGGCAGTCAAATTTGTATGCAGTTTTTGCTGACAATCGAATATCTTTTATTGTCTATCGAGAATCAATGTACGTTACAGAGATCTACTTTACCTTTAGTTTAGTTAGTTAGGTTCTATAACACTCGAAATTTTCCTTAAACTGATTTTGTTAAGAAAGTCGAAAAATTGGTTTTGTGACATTACACGAAGAATCCAGTGGTATATAAGTAGTACATATTTAGCATCTATTATGCCACAAATCATATAAACATGATTTGCTTGTTAGCTTCGAAATTAAGGCAGAATATTTAAAACTGAAACGTCAAACATCAAACACGAAAATAATTCCCGAAGTGATGGATGGAACTTACAACGATGATTACAGTGCAGATCTAAATGTATCTTTGTCTCAGAAAGTCGAGATCTACTTTACCTTTAGTTTAGTTAGTTAGGTTCTATAACACTCGAAATTTTCCTTAAACTGATTTTGTTAAGAAAGTCGAAAAATTGGTTTTGTGACATTACACGAAGAATCCAGTAGTATATAAGTAGTACATATTTAGCATCTATTATGCCACAAATCATATAAACATGATTTGCTTGTTAGCTTCGAAATTAAGGCAGAATATTTAAAACTGAAACGTCAAACATCAAACACGAAAATAACTCCCGAAGTGATGGATGGAACTTACAACGATGATTACAGTGCAGATCTAAATGTATCTTTGTCTCAGAAAGTCGAAAAATTAGTTTTGTCACATTACACGAAGAGTGTAGCAGTATATAAGTACATATTTATCATCTAGTGTGCCATAAATCGTATATTTTCGGTAAAAAGGACTGGTCCTTGGTTATCTTTGAAAATTGAAACACAAATCTTGTCCTCTGAAACCAAGAAAGATTAAAAGGCACAACGAAGGTTGCTCTAATGCGTTTCGACAGCCAAGCTATCATCTTCAGAGAGATACTAACACCTAATCCTAAAATTAATCCTTGCATACTAAGAATATTCACTTCGTGCCTGATCGACCGCATCCGAACGCGTATGCGTATCTAATCACACACGTCGTAGTGTCACAATTTCTTATCTATCAACCTTAACTATTTTTAACAGAGATGAATGGCCTAAAGGTCCAGCGCAACCATTCATAAGTTTGTCTCCAGTCTTATGGATGGCTAAGCTTTTACATGCATTTAATATATAATTCTTATTTACTCTTAACAGTTTATTATTATTATTTACCCTATGATCTAATTCAAAAGCATGGCGAGCCACACTTGACTTCCCAGTTCCTTCGTACCTCAAATGAGCCAAATGCTCCTTCAATCGGATTGTAAGAGATCGTCTAGTCTGCCCGACATACTTTTGAAGACAATTTTTACATGAAATTTGGTAAATACCGGACTTGTCCGTTTGCTCTATTTATCAAACATCAAACACGAAAATAACTCCCGAAGCGATGGACGTACCTTATGGAACCTACATCGATGGTTTGCAGTGCAGATCTAAATGTATCTTTGTCTCAAAAATTCGAAAAATTGGTTTTGTTACATTACACGAAGAATGCAGCAGTATATAAGTACATATTTATCCTCTATTATGCCATAAATCGTATAAATAAATATGATTAGCTTGTTAACTATTTTTGAAAATAATGCAGACTATTTAAAACTGAATGTCACACATCAAACATCAAACACGAAAATAACTGCCAAGGTGACGAATACGCCTTATGGAAGTTTCCTCGATGATTCACAGTGCATATCTAAACGTATCTTTATTTAGGAAAGTCAAAAATTTGGTTTTGTTATATTGCACGACCTGTGCAGCCCTATTTAATACATATTTATCATCTATTATTACACAAATCACATAAATAAACATGACTTGCTTGTTAGCTTCAAACAGGATATTCAAAACTGAAACGTCAAACATCAAACATGAAAATAACTCCCGAAGCGATGGACGCACCCTATATCAATGGTTTACAGAGCAGATCTAAATGTATCTTTGTCTAAAAAAGTCAAAAAATTAGTTTTGTCATATTACACAAAGAATGCAGCAGTATATAAGTACATATATTTATCATCTATTATGCCATAAATCGTATAAATAAATATGATTTGCTTGTTAACTATTTTTGAAAATAATGCAGACTATTTAAAACTGAATGTCACACATCAAACAACAAACACGAAAATAACTGCCAAGGTGACGAATACGCCTTATGGAAGTTTCCTCGATTATTCAAAGTGCATATCTAAACGTATCTTTATCTAGGAAAGTCAAAAATTTGGTTTTGTTATATTACACGACCTGTGCAGCTCTATTTAATACATATTTATCATCTATTATTACACAAATCACATAAATAAACATGACTTGCTTGTTAGCTTCAAACAGGATATTCAAAACTGAAACGTCAAACATCAAACACGAAAATAACTCCCGAAGCGATGGACGCACCCTATATCAATGGTTTACAGAGCAGATCTAAATGTATCTTTGTCTAAAAAAGTCAAAAAATTGGTTTTGTCACATTACACAAAGAATGCAGCAGTATATAAGTACATATATTTATCATCTATTATGCCATAAATCGTATAAATAAATATGATTTGCTTGTTAACTATTTTTGAAAATAATGCAGACTATTTAAAACTGAATGTCACACATCAAACAACAAACACGAAAATAACTGCCAAGGTGACGAATACGCCTTATGGAAGTTTCCTCGATGATTCAAAGTGCATATCTAAACGTATCTTTATCTAGGAAAGTCAAAAATTTGGTTTTGTTATATTACACGACCTGTGCAGCTCTATTTAATACATATTTATCATCTATTATTACACAAATCACATAAATAAACATGACTTGCTTGTTAGCTTCAAACAGGATATTCAAAACTGAAACGTCAAACATCAAACACGAAAATAACTCCCGAAGCGATGGACGCACCCTATATCAACGGTTTACAGAGCAGATCTAAATGTATCTTTGTCTAAAAAAGTCAAAAAATTGGTTTTGTCACATTACACAAAGAATGCAGCAGTATATAAGTACATATTTATCATCTATTATGCCATAAATCGTATAAATAAATATGATTTGCTTGTTAGCTTTGAAAATAATGCAGAATATTCAAAACTGAACGCCAAACATGAAACATCAAACACGAAAATAACTGACAAGGTGATGGATGAGCGTTATGGTAGTTTCATCGATGATTCACAGTGCAGATATAAACGTATTTTTGTTTAAGAAAGTCGAAAAATTGATTTTGTCACATTACACGAACAATGCAGCCCTATTTAATACATATTAATACCGGAGCAGGAATAATTCACGTTTCCCGCTCATACTCACACTCTGACGCCGCTAGATGGATCCAAGCACTAGGCATTGACCAATGTGTGTGTGTGTGTGTGTGTGTGTGTGTGTGTGTGTGTGTGTGTGTGTGTGTGTGTGTGTGTGTGTGTGTGTGTGTGTGTGTGTGTGTGTGTGTGTGTGTGTGTGTGTGTGTGTGTGTGTGTGTGTGTGTGTGTGTGTGTGTGTGTGTGTGTGTGTGTGTGTGTGTGTGTGTGTGTGTGTGTGTGTGTGTGTGTGTGTGTGTGTGTGTGTGTGTGTGTGTGTGTGTGTGTGTGTGTGTGTGTGTGTGTGTGTGTGTGTGTGTGTGTGTGTGTGTGTGTGTGTGTGTGTGTGTGTGTGTGTGTGTGTGTGTGTGTGTGTGTGTGTGTGTGTGTGTGTGTGTGTGTGTGTGTGTGTGTGTGTGTGTGTGTGTGTGTGTGTGTGTGTGTGTGTGTGTGTGTGTGTGTGTGTGTGTGTGTGTGTGTGTGTGTGTGTGTGTGTGTGTGTGTGTGTGTGTGTGTGTGTGTGTGTGTGTGTGTGTGTGTGTGTGTGTGTGTGTGTGTGTGTGTGTGTGTGTGTGTGTGTGTGTGTGTGTGTGTGTGTGTGTGTGTGTGTGTGTGTGTGTGTGTGTGTGTGTGTGTGTGTGTGTGTGTGTGTGTGTGTGTGTGTGTGTGTGTGTGTGTGTGTGTGTGTGTGTGTGTGTGTGTGTGTGTGTGTGTGTGTGTGTGTGTGTGTGTGTGTGTGTGTGTGTGTGTGTGTGTGTGTGTGTGTGTGTGTGTGTGTGTGTGTGTGTGTGTGTGTGTGTGTGTGTGTGTGTGTGTGTGTGTGTGTGTGTGTGTGTGTGTGGAGTTTTAGCTGTGGTTATCTTTGTATACCCGCTTGTTCCTTTCCTTATCTTCCATTCACTCACCACGCTTTATTTACGCGTTTTATTTTTAATAATTAATATCGAGTACGGTATAAGTAGCTTCGAACAGAATATTCAAAACTGAAACGTAAACATCAAACACGAAAATAACTCCCGAAGCGATGGACGCACCTTATATCGATGGTTTACAGTGCAGATCTAAATGTATCTTTGTCTAAAAAAGTCAAAAAATTGGCTTTGTCACATTACACAAAGAATGCAGCAGTATAAGTACATATTTATCATCTATTATGCCATAAATCGTGTAAATAAATATGATTTGCTTGTTAGTTTTGAAAATAATGCAGAATATTCAAAACTGAACGCCAAACATGAAACATCAAACACGAAAATAACTGACAAGGTGATGGATGCGCGTTATGGTAGTTTCATCGATGATTCACAGTGCAGATATAAACGTATTTTTGTTTAAGAAGGTCGAAAAATTGATTTTGTCACATTACACGAACAGTGCAGCCCTATTTAAAACATATTTATCATCTATTATTTCACAAATCACATAAATAAACTTGACTTGCTTGTTAGCTTCGAACAGGATATTCAAAACTGAAACGTCAAACATCAAACACGAGAATAACTCTCGAAGCGATGGACGCACCTTATATCGATGGTTTACAGTGCAGTTCTAAATGTATCTTTGTCTAAAAAAATCAAAAAATTGGTTTTGTCACATTATACAAAGAATGCAGCAGTATATAAGTACATTATCATCTATTATGCCATAAATCGTATAAATAAATATGATTTGCTTGTTAGCTTTGAAAATAATGCAGAATATTCAAAACTGAACACCTAACATGAAACATCAAACACGAAAATAAATGCCAAGGTGATGGATGCGCCTTATGGAAGTTTTCTCGATGATTCACAGTGCAGATCTAAACGTATCTTTGTCTAGGAAAGAAGAAAAATTAGTTTTGTCACATTACACGAACAGTGTAGTCCTATTTAAGACATATTTATCATCTATTATGTCACAGATCATATCAATAAATATTGTTACAGGCTTTATCGGTTCGAATTGATTACACTTATCGAATAAGACCCACTTTATTACTGAACTCAACTTGGATCACCACAACTGACAATTAACTCACTTATTATTGACTTCTACTAACTCACTAATTACACTGGCTCTAACTGACTGACTCGAGGGAAAGCTGACTGCCTTTTATAGTTTTGGCCACCGGCTTCTAGAACTTTTCGGCAGATAAGGCTCATCGTTCCCGAAATTTCTGGAACGCTTATCTGCCATTTGTTTCGTTATCGCGGATGCTTTTCCCTAATCAGATCCTCCTAGAAACTTTTTTTATTTACTAAATTATACAATTCTATTTTAAATTCTCTTACATCTATTTACATTGCGTTACACTATGATTTGCTTATTAGCTTCGAGATAATGCAGAATATTCAAAACATCAAACACAAAAATAACTACCGACGCGATAGACTCGTGTTATCGTAATATTCTCGATGATTCACAGTGCAGATCTAAAAAGTCGACAAATTAGTTTTGTCACATTACACGAACAGTTAAGCTTTATTTAATACATATTTATCATCTATTATGCCACAAATCACATAAAAAAAACATGATTTGCTTGTTAGCTTCGAAAATAAAACAGAATATTCAAAAAACATAAAAACAAACAAACAAACATAAACCACGAAAATAACTGCCTACGCGATGGACGCTAAGTTTTGTCCACGGATTATAGACAGAGGGTAGTGCACGAACGTAAAAAAGGTGTCGAAAAAGAGTCTAGAGAGTAAATGGTTCGTTCTCGTGATAACAGGAGTGATGGAATTTTACCACCAATGAATAGCGAAGTAAATAAATATATCGAAAAAGCGTCTAGAGAGTAGATGGTTCGTTCTGGTGATGTCAGAAGTGATGGAATTTTACCACCAATGAGTAGCGAAGTAAATAAATATGTCGAAAAAGCGTCTAGAGAGTAGATGGTTCGTTCTGGTGATGTCAGAAGTGGTGGAATTTTACCACCAATGAGTAGCGAAGTAAATAAGTATGGCTATTAAAAAGCTCTTAAGAAGTGTTAAAACTTACCGATTTCGCTTAATTTTAATGTCATTTCTTAATGTATTCATTCATATTTTTTACGAAAAAGAAGATGTAGGAGAAATCTAAAAATGTTTCAGATGAGTTTTTTGTAGTCTTGAAATCACATCAATAAACATGATTTGTTTGTTAGCAGAATATTCAAAACTGAAACCTCAAACCTTAAACACGAAAATAACTGCCAATGCGATGGACGCACCTTATGGAAGTTTCATCGATGATTCACAGTGCAGATCCAAACCTATCTTTGTCTGAGAAAGTCGAAAAATTGGTTTTGTCATACTACACGAATAGTGCAGTCGTGCAGTCCTATTTAATACATATTTATCATCTATTATGTCACAAATCATATAAATAAACATTATTTGGTTGTTAGCTTCGAAAAAAAAAAATGCAAAATATTTAAAACTGAAACGTCAAACATCAAACACGAAAATAACTGCCTACGCGATGGACGCCAGATTTGTCCACGGATTATAGAAGGAGAATACTGCACGAACGTAAAAAATGTGTCGAAAAAGCGTCTAGAGCAGTGGCGGTTCGTGACTAAAATTAATGGGGGTGCTGCTCCAGAAAATTTTGAACCTTTATTTTAAAATTATTTTAAAGAAAATAAATATGTCTAGAAAGAATTTTTTTTTGAAAACTTGATAAAATCCTAAAATAACAAAATCAATATTTTTTACATATTAAATGGTTACAGTTCAAACTTTCATTTAAAAGAAAAATCTATTCTTCTTGTTTTAATTATTTATTTAAACTAAAGAAATCTTTTTCAACCGAAAGTACTGCAAGGGCCTTTAGCCCTTCTGAGTTCATAATGCTTCTTAGAAAAGTTTTGATCCTTTTTAGTGTTGAAAAGCAGCGTTCTGCCTGTGAATTAGTCATAGGAATTGTCAAAAGGATTTTAATTAATTTTGTAATTTCACTAAAAAACATCATCTAGATTATTTTCCAAGATAAATTTCAGCAGATCAATTAATTTACAATAATTATGAATATCAGACCTAGAATAAAATACTTCGTTAGTTAGTTTTTCTTTGTCAATTATGAGATATGCATCAGTGGTCAGTCTTAAAAGCAGAGAAGCGGGCCTTCTCGAACAATTTCGCATCCACTAAACGATTAGTGGAAGAATATCTGTCCAATATATAACAATTATACAGTCAGACACTTCTTTAGCTTCTGCCATGAATGTTTTTGAAGGATTCTAACAGTACTTTGAATTTCTTAATTCTAATAACAGTACTTTGAATTTCTTAATTCTAAAAAAGCAGTTTTGAAATTGGCTGTATATCCGTTAACTTTAAACACACTAATTTCTCGAGATTGAATTTATTTTTCATGAAAGTAAAATAAACTGGGCATCTCAACTGCAAGAAAATTCAATGTTACAACAAAAAATACAGTCGAAAGCTCATGAATCTCATGATTAAAATCGAAATTTAAAAAAAAATTCCAAATTTATTTTAAACATTTTTATTGAAATTTAAAGATAAAATCGACAATTCATATTTAAGTATTCGACAAAAGGTTGAAATTTGAGTATAATGACAAAATTTAAAAATAAATTTTTTAAAACAAAATTTATTTAATCTTTAATTTAGAAGATTATTGCATGACTTAAGGTAGAAAATTATCATTTCATTATTTATCGGTATCTATTAATACGAGTTTAAAAATAAAAATGAATCATTTTTTATAAAATAATTCATTTTTGCAAAAACAAATTGTCCTCAAAGGTTTTTATTTTTTCTGAAATAATTACGTAAAACTTTTTTTTTAAGTAGATTCATTAAATTAATACTAATCCCAACTGACAAAAAATATTTAATTGAATATTAATTATTTGCAACATAAAGCATTTTTCGTTGGACATGTCACTTTTCTACAATACGCATGAAGTCAAAACAACACAATTTTGAAATAATGGCGCTAAATTATGCGTTGGATTCGCATTGCTTCGATTTCGCTCGCGGCATTACTTCGCCGGGAATGATAGTAACCCCAAGTTTTACCGTTGTGCCGGGATAGATTGTAATGGCAGAGTTTAGCCTCTAATCCCGTACGCCACGGTCAGTACTGCGGGTAGAGATGTCGATTCCTTTTTAAAATAATCGATTTTTGGATTTATTTGAATCGTGAGCAAAAGTATGGATTCCCGATAAAATTGGGTGCTGAAAGATCTATTTCCGATTAATTGCCTTCTTGGTGAAATTTTTAAACATTTCTAATAAAAGAAAATTTGAATGATAATAATGAATTGGCGTAGTTTAATTTTGAAAGTTTTTTCTTGGATTTTAAACACTAATATTTATATTTTAATTATTTATTCCTAATTAGAAAAATCTGATACATATTTATTTTCTGCTTTCTTTTTTATTTATGCATTTTTGATTTTTTACGAAGAGTAGAAAAGGCACCATTTATAAAAATATATTTAGAAATATGAAGCTTAAACTGGAAATTACGAGATTAAAGTGAAAATTTCTACTTTATTTTCCAAATTTCGATTTTTTTGAGGAAATTTTATAGATAAAGTCAAAATTTTGGCTTTAATCTCGAAATTTCAACTTTTTTTTCACAAAATTTCAAGATAAGTCAAAACTTTTTATTCTATGGTTAAGTTAGGCAGATGACAGTTAAGCCCCACCAACCCTTAGAATATAAGGCTCTTTTAACTCTTTTATAATTTAATATTGACACTTAGCAGTAGGATACCTTCAGTAAATTCAATTTTTTCTTACCCAAAATTTCGACTTTTTTCTTGACATTTTAAAGTTAAAGTGGAATTTTCGAGAAAAAA
The DNA here is from genome assembly GCA_028583605.1 of Dastarcus helophoroides. Lineage (NCBI taxonomy): Eukaryota > Metazoa > Arthropoda > Insecta > Coleoptera > Bothrideridae > Dastarcus > Dastarcus helophoroides. Next base: position 42,161,031 of record CM053330.1, on the reverse strand, counting down.
TTCGAAATTTCGAGATCAAAGCCCACATTTTACAAAGGCATTGAGTAAAAAAAATTATATTTTGAAATTTCGACTTTTTACAAAGGCTTAAAATAGACACTGATTTAAAAAAAAATATTTAAAGAGATTTTGAATTTTTTTTGGAAATGTCGATTTTTTTGTGGAAATTTCGACTTTTTTTATCGAAATTTCGACTTTAATCTCGAAATTTCGGATTTAAACTCGAAATTTCGGCTTTACACCCGAAATTTCGACTTTTTTCTGGAAAATTCGACTTTTTTCTTAAAATGTTTATTTTTTTCCTAGAATTCCGAGATTAATCTCGAAATTTCGACTTTGATATCGAATTTTATCTGAAAATTTCGAGAATAAGAAGCTCTATAAAAAACACACTCTATGGTTAAATTAGGCAGACGACAGTTACGTCCCACCACTCCTCTTTCTCGATAATCTTGACAGTTGGTAGTAGGGTGCGACCAATAATTACTATTTTTAATTAGCAAATTTTGGTCTTTTCCTTAGAAATTTCGAGATCAAAGTTGAAATTTCGAGAAAAAAGTCGAAATATCGAGTTCTAAATCGAAATTCCTAGATTACGATCATCAGAATTTCGAGAAAAAAGTCGGAATTTAAAAAAAAGGTCGAAATTTGAGAAAAAGTCGAAACTTCGACCTTATAAGCTCGAAATTTCGAGAAGAGTCAAAATTTGAGAAAAACTTTAGTTGAAATTCCGAAAAAAAGTCGAAATTTGAGAATAAAGTCGAAATTTCGAGTTCTAAATCGAAATTCCGAGATTAAGATCATCAGAATTTCGAGAAAAAAGTCGGAATTTGAAAAAAAGGTCGAAATTTGAGAAAAAGTCGAAACTTCGACCTTATAAGCTCGAACTTTCGAGAAGAGTCGAAATTTGAGAAAAACTTTAGTTGAAATTCCGAAAAAAAGTCGAAATTTGAGAAAAAAGTCGAAATTTGAGAAAAAAGTCGAAATTTGTAGAAAAAAATGGAAACTTTGAAAAGTCGAAATTTCGAGAAAAATGTCAAAATTTCGATATCAAAGTTAAAATTTCGAGAAAAAAGTCGATATTTGAGAAAAAAGTCGAAAATTAAGAAAAAAAAACAAAATTTGGTAAAAACTGGAGATTTCGAGAAAAAGTCGAAATTTTGAGAAAAAAAGTCGAATTTCGAAAAAAAAGTCAAAATTTCAAAAAAAATGTCGAAGTTTCCATATTAAGGTTGAAATTTAAGAGAAAAAAAAACGAAATTTTGCGAAAAAGGTCGAAATGTCAAGAAAGAAATCGAAATTTTGAGAAAAAAAGTCGAAATTTAAGAAAAAAGTCCAAATTTCGAGTTCAAAATCGAAGTTCGAGAAAAAAAGTCAAAATGTCTAAAAATAACATTTTTTTTTAATCGATGTCCTTTCTATACTTTTATAACACTTCGAAAAAGTTTAAATTCTCAAAACAAAGTCAAAATAATTTCCAGAAAAAAGTCGAATTTTGAGGAAAAAGTCGAAATTTGGTAAAAACTGGAGATTTCGAGAAAAAAATCAAAATTTTGAGAAAAAAAAGTCTAAATTTCGAAAAAATGTCGAAATTTTGACTTTAAAGTCGAAATTTCCAAAAAAATGTCGAAATTTCTATATTAAGGTCAAAATTTCGAGAAAAAACTTGAAATTTGAGAGAAAAAAAAAACGAAATGTTGCAAAAAAGGTCGAAATGTCAAAGAAAAAAGTCAAATTTTAAGACAAAAAGTCGAAATTTAAGGGAAAAGTCGAAATTTCGAGAAAAAGCCATAATTTCGAGTTTAAAATCGAAGTTTGGGACAAAAAGTCGATATTTCTAAAAATAACATTCTTTTTAATCGATGTCCTTTCTACACTTTTGTAACATTTCGAAAAAGTTTAAATTCTCAAAACAAAGTCAAAATAATTTCCAGAAAAAAGTCGAATTTTAAGAAAAAAGTCGAAATTTAAGAAAAATCTCAAAATTTTGAGAAAAAAAGTCGAAATGTTGAATTTAAAGTCGGAATATCGAGAAAAAAGTCGAAATTACGATACTAAGGTCAAAATTTCGAGAAAAAAGTCGAAATTTGAGAAAAACTTCGAAATTTCGAGAAATAAGTTGAAATTTCGAAATATTTCGAGAAAAAAGTCAAAATTTGAGAACAAGTCGAGATTTCGAGGGAAAAAGTCGAAATTTCGAGAAAAAAAGTCGAAATTTCGATATTAAGGATAAAAGTGAGTTCAATGTCGAAATTTCAAAAAAATTTCGAAATTTTGATATTAAGGTCAATATTTCGAGAAAAAAGTCGGAATTTGAGAAAAAAGTCAAAACTTGCAATAAAAGTCGAAGTTTGAGAAGAGTCGAAATTTTTAAAATAACATTTTTTTTAATCGTCCTTTCTACGCCTTGTTAACATTTCGTTAACTTTCGATTTGAAAATTGAAATTTGTACTTTTTTCTAGAAATTTCGTCTCTAAACTCCAAATTTCGACTTTTTTTCGAAATTTTGATCTTAGTATCGTAATTTCGTCGGGATTTAGAGGAGAAAAAGTCAACATTCCGTGATAATTTTTTTTCAAATGGATGTCCTTTCAACGCTCTTGTAATTTTTAATTAAAAAAAAAAAGAGGGAGGGAGGGAGAGAGAGAGGGAGGGGGAGGAGAGAGAGAGAGAGAGAGAGAGAGAGAGAGAGAGAGAGAGAGAGAGAGAGAGAGAGAGAGAGAGAGAGAGAGAGAGAGAGAGAGAGAGAGACAACAGTGAAGCTTTATTTATTTATTATAAGACATATTTATCATCTATTATGTCACAAATTACATCAATATACATGATTTGCTTGTTACCTTCGAAATAATGCAGAATATTCAAGAGGGAAACTTCAATCTTCAAACACGAAAATAACTGCCGACGCGATGGACGCGCATTAGCTTTCATCGATGATTCACAGTGCAATCGGAGGACACATTCTACGTTCTTTGACATTCGATTCTGAACACGAGTAACGTGCTAAGAAAGTAATTTGCACGTCATTGATAAGTGCAATGAGGAAAAACTCGACTTTCGTGATAAAAACTGTAGAAAATATCCAGATAAATTGATTAATTTGTGAGTAGCTAGCTATCAGAATTAATACTAAATCGATTTTCTTCTAAACAACTTACTCAACTTTACATCTTCGATGATTTCAATGTCTTCAGATTTTCCTAATATTGGATACGGTAAGAAAATTTGAATTTCTAAAATAACAACAGCTGAAGAAATCCATATTGTAGCGAAATGTAAATTATAGAATTTAGTACGTTAGAAATTTTCTAGAAAGATCTGACAAGGGGAAAGCGGCCGCGATAACTAAGCAAACGGCAGATAAGCCGTTCCAGAAATTTCGGCAAACGATAAACCTTATCTGCGGGATTTTTCTAGAACCTGGGAGCCAAAACTATATAAGGCGGTCGCCTTTCCTTCTAGTCAGTTAGTTAGAGTCAGTCAGTGTAATTAGTGAGTTAGTAGTTAGAAGTAAATCAGTAAGTTCATTATCCAGTTGTAGTGTTTCGAGTTTAGTTTGGTAATAAAGTGGGCATTATTCAATTCACGTGTTAATAATCAATTCGAACCGAGAAGCCGGTAAAATATCTAATTAAAATATGATTTTATGAAATTATTTTGTCCATTAAACAAATCATAGTTTCTTTGTCGCAAAGATTTTTAGATTAGTGACCAAGCTCTTCACATTAAACAAAATATGACAACAACTTTTCTGGCTGCTTTATTAAACAAGTTATTCACAAAAGAACCGAGCTTTAATTACACACGTTATTAGGGCAGCTTTAACTGTTATAGCGAGCAAAATTTAATTATATGTTCATTTCATTATAAATTGTTATAAATTATGCTCATTATCTTAATTCAAACATAACACGTTTACTGAGAGACAACTTTTTCGTGACTTTCAGTGAAAATCTTCGGAGGACAACGCACTAACATTCTTTGAAACTTTAGACTTTTGAATGGAATAGTTTTTGGGTATTTTTAGGTGTTTTTTTTTCGATATGTCATTGCTGGAGTTAGCTTCTTATTTGAAAGAAATTTATTGCCGAAAACGTAATTATTTTGTGTTTATAATTCTGCATTCAATGACTCTCTCTCTTCTTTTTAATGTCTGCTATACAGATAAGGAAAGTGGTTAACTATCCATGTTGAAGCTAAGGAAAGTCCCTTATTTTCGCTTCGTTTGCGGGTCCTTTGAACTTGAACGTACTCATCTACTTTGCCGAAGCAAGCCCGCTTCTTTAATTTGTTTACTAATGAATGTCTGTTATTATTTAGCCTCAGAAGGTACGAAACGGTAATTGAATCAACGGTTTAATTAGTTCGATCGGTGTAGGAGAATACAAGGCTGATCCTGCTTGTAATATAAATCTCCCATTAGATTTCTCCCTATGGACAGTGTTCAACTTTCCTGATCTAATACATCTCTTTTTAAACGACTGAATTCATTTTTTTAAACCATTTTTTATAGAAACTGTTATCCAAAAATGCAACATACAATTTGACGTATACATTACAAGAAAGTTTCAAAAATTGAAAAAAAGGCAAGTTTCAGTAATGATACACCATCTTTATTGTATTCTTAATGAGACATTAAACGTCAAATGATTGTAACCAAAGATAAAGCGAGTCGTCCATGCAGAAATGCACAATTGTTTAACAAACTCGTCCAATCAGCAACGTTTTATCAGTAAAGTGTATTTTGTTGTACAATTTCCAAACCAATTGATCCAAAAAACGCTCTAATGGGGAGAGTGTTTGTTGGTATTTCATATAAAATCGGTAACTCATTTTAGGCAGATATAAACGTATCTTTGTTTAAAAAAGTTGAAAAATTGATTTTGTCACATTACACGAACAGTGCAGCCCTATTTAATACATATTTATCATCTATTATTTCACAAATCACATAAATAAAGATGACTTGCTTGTCAGCTTCGAACAGAATATTCAAAACTGAAACGTCAAACATCAAACACGAAAATAACTACCGAAGCGATGGACGCACCTTATATAGATGGTTTACAGTGCAGATCTAAATATATCTTTGTCTAAAAAAGTCAAAAAATTGGTTTTGTCACATTACACAAAGAATGCAGCAGTATATAAGTACATATTTATCACCTATTATGTCATAAATCGTGTAAATAAATATGATTTGCTTGTTAGCTTCGAAAATAAGGCAAAATATTCAAAACTGAAACGTCAAACATCAAATATCAAACACGAAAATAATTGTCAAGATGATGGATGTTTCAGTAATGATAACACCATCTTCTTTATTGTATTCTTAATGAGACATTAAACGTCAAATGATTGTAACCAAAGATAAAGCGAGTCGTCGATGCAGAAACGCACAATTATTTAACAAACTCGTCCAATCAGCAACCTTTTATCAGCAAAGTGTATTTTGTTGTACAATTTCCAAACCAATTGATCCGAAAAACGCTCTAATGGGGAGAGTGTTTGTTGGTATTTCATATAAAATCGGTAGCTGATTTTAGGTAAAAAGAAATTTAATTTACGACGATTATTGATTGGTTCGGGGGGCCAACATGAACTCGAATAAAGAACGAAGAATAAAAACGATGGCCAAACTTTCAGATATTTACCTGGGCACATTTAATTGAATTCCTTCGAATGTGATTTATTATTTTCGACGTCGATATAAAATGCCCCGTCGGCGTCGCGTCGGGTTCGGAGGGCACGCTTTTTAAAATGGATAAGGCGTAGTCGCGAAACAACGTAGTCCTAATGACCCAGTATTTGGACTTTTTTTTAGCGTTTGTGCAGTTTTTAAACTTCGAGAAAAATATCCCAAACTAAGCTGTTTACTTATTCTTGCGCCGGATTCGCCTCGGATAATTAAACACGTCGAGAAGTGAGTTGAATCTAAAAGGCGACTTCTACTTAAATAAATACAAACACAGTATTTAGCTCAGAATTTTCCTCGATAAATTTGTTATATTATTAATTAAAACCTATTTTGTATTCTTGGTATACATAGTTTTCAGTTTATTTGATCTTCTAAAAATGAAAGCCATAAATTCTCTGCTACGTGGCGCTATTATCCATAAACTCTCTCTTACGTGGCGCTACTGATTGCAACAAATCGTTTAGATTTCCAACTGACGTTTGTTCGTTAACGCCGCTCAGGTGGTAAAATGATAGGGTGGATTGGTCGAGCATTAGCATGGCTAACTAATGAACGATGCACAAGAAACTTGTATTAAATATTTTGTAGTTTAATTGAGGTTAATATGAAAATAATTGCACTGGTCTAGCGAACAATGAAAGAGGCATTAAACAAAATAATAAATGAGGGCAAAATCTTATAAAAATATTTTACCACTTTGATACAAATTAATAAATGAATCTTACTAAAAAAAATGAACAGTCTGGGGACTGCTGACAGAAGTGAAAACTTAAAACTAGGAGAATGGTTCTTTTCTAATTTTCAAATTAATTATACTGTAACAAAACTTAAAATTTCAAAATTTGTAAATTGAAATTATCATCGTATTCGCTCTTGTTGTACTCCTATAGTACTCAGTGTTGTAAAGCACAGTGATTGTACAATTAAAATAATAAGAACATTGATGCACTTTGTTTGCTTGATGGCTCTAGAGGTTAAGTTAGTTTGACTTAATGTTTGCTTAAGCATCAGTCATACATGTTTCTTTTCCATGTACATAATTTTTCCAATTTTTATCACAACTTCATAACACTTAGGTAGTTATTCATATTTCTTTATATAAATATACACATTGACTGCTTACGCACATATTCAGTAGTCAGCTATCAATTAGTTGGAACGTTGACGCTTAAAAACAGATAAATTGTCTTATTTTCGATTACGAAATGATTTTAAATTATGGCATTGTTTTTTTAGTTAGAGTAGATTTTTTTGGAAATACTGAATGTATAATGTATAGCTTTTGTGTCTTTATAAGCCAAGATAAAAAATATTTGCCAAGTGGCCAACCGTATTCATCAATTAATGGACAGATCATAAAACAAAACAAACAAGTAACTAACTATTTGATAATTGGCGCTTGTTAGCTTCGAAATAATGCAGAAGATTCAAAACTGAAACGTCAAACATCAAACATGAAAATAACTGCCGATGAGATGGACGCGCGTTATCGTAGTTTTCTCGATGATTTACAGTGCAAATTTAAACGCATCTTTGTTTAAAAAAGTCGAAAAATCGGTTTTATCACATTACACGAACAGTCCAGCTCTATGTAATACATATGTATTAGGGTGGTCCTTATTTAGAAAATGTTCGAATTTTTTTCCACGATAGTCCTAAATCGGTTCCAAATATATAAAAAAAAAATCATGCCAAGTTATAGCTCTTAAGTTTAATATCAACCCGGCCCCCCCGATAGCCAAAGTTTTAAATGGAAATAACATAGGAAAAGTTCTGTTAATACTTTGGAATTTTTTATTCCATAAACCAATAAACATATCATGTCGACAAATGATTATTTTTATAGAAAATTTACCGCTCTACAAAAAAGGTCTCTTGTGATTTTTGGCTAACTTGACTGGTTTAAAAGTTATTCGAGGTTAAAATAAAAGTTCTAGTCAATCTAATGGTTTTTTCGTTTTTATCGTCATTTTATGATTCAAAAATGAAAAAAGAATTATAATTTATATTTCAAACGAATTTTCTTACCTTGACGTATGCTCTGAAAGAAAAGTATTAATGAATTGAAAAAATTTATTATTAAAATTTCAATGACTTGAAAGAAAATACCAATATTATCATTTTTTTTTTTTAATCACATACTTTTATGAAGTTGTTACATTAGTTTTCTTTAGCGCATCAGGAAACATTTGACGATGATCTTTAACTAATTGTAATACAAATTGCATTTGTTTTTCATCTTTGGTATAATGTTTACAAAAATCTTGCACTAGTTTAACTCCTCTCTCAGCACAGTCATTTACAACCGATAGTTTTTCGACAAACCGTAATGCAGTTTTGTAGCTTTCATTTTCAGCCCATTCAGAAGGATGAATTTGTAAAAATTCTGTTTGTAACTCAAATCTTTCAAAAAATTTGATCGATTCTGCAGTTACAAAAAAATCGATATCGTTGTACAATAAATCGTTTATATTCTTGCTTTGAAAGCGTTTTACGCTACATTTTTCACTAGTATAATCCAGCTCTTCTTCCGGAATAACATCAATTGAAATCTTGTCTTCTTCTGTATGCAGCTTAGCCACAATTTTTAATTTGGTTTCTAATGGAACATCTTCATCGAAAATTGCGATGATCGCTAACTCTGGCGATAAGTACCGTAGATGATTCATAAATCTATTAATTGCTACAGTAGCAAGATTACTGTTGATCGCCTTAAAGTTGTGTAGCTCTTTTATAAATTGTAGATCCATGGTACGGAGCTTTTACACTATTAGATGATAAATACCAAGCTTTAACATAAACAGTTGTCACAAAAACACATATTTGTCGAAGTTTATTGTCTTCACCTTTTTTCAACGATAACTGTTCACGAAACAGGTACATTTTCAGCACGTAAATAGCTTTTGCCATCCACCGTGCATGATGGCAAGCTCCTGGCTTACGAAAACTAAATTTTTCTGGGATAACACCAATGAAGACTAGAGTAAGCTCCAAAAACTCTTTGTAATCATCACGAGGCAGCTTTGTTGTCAGAACTTCAGTGGCAAAAGTTTTTATAGACCTAATTTTTTCTACAGTTAACTCGTTTTTATTTCTTGGATCATCTAATCCTGTTTTGTAATTCAGTTTATTCAAAGTTTCCCATTGCTTTTGAAATCTGATAAAAAGTGGAACATTTGGCCCAACAGTATTTGGAAAAACAGCTTCGAACACATATCTTAGGACAATTTCGAAAATGTGATGCCTACACGGAAGATATAATAAATCTCTCTCTAATAATTTCTCCAGTAATGCAGCAGCACCATTTCGAATGCCTAAATTTGAAGCAGTAGTATCACAGGATATCGCTTTGACAGAAGTGTCGAATCCCCAATCCAGCAATGTTTCGTGAATAATAGTAGCTTGTGCCTTTCCAGTCCCATCTTCACTCGTTGGTACACCTAACATAATTTCTTTGCCCTCTGACGTAATTATCACTGGTAATCGATGAACGGTTTCGGTATTTAACAAATTAGGTAATAATTTTCCGTCCCAGTGTACAACAATAGATGATAAATTCAAGTCTTGGAAGTGTTTTTTTATTTCTATTGATTTTGACTCTCGCAGAGTTTGTCGTTGTCTTCGAATAGATGATCGATTGGTAATCAAAGAGTTAATATCCACATCTAGTAGGTTTATATCAATAAGTGATTGACAGATAGCAGTTATTATAAATACAGCATCTCTGTCACTTACTTTACATCGATCGAAAGTACCTACAACTCCATCACTGAGAATATTATAACTTCCTCTTGTTTTTTTTGATTCTGATGATCCGGCAGTAGTAGGAAAGTATATTTCTCCACTAGATGCAGATAGAGCACTTCCCTGGCTAGATAAAAGTTCAACATTTTTGTCTAAAACAAATAAGGACAATAATATGACGAATAAAATATGAACGTGAATAAGTAATAGAAAATCAATTGATTATTTGATTCTCATAATTTACCCAATAATGCTTTTTCTTCATCACTCTTTTTTTTTTCGTTTTTCAAAATGAGTTTGTTTAATTTATTAGAATTATTATCATCGTCATCATATTTTGTTTTAATATTTGCAATAAAACCAATTCGTTCATCTGATCTCTGATTAATTAAGAATTCTTTAGAATTTTCATCAATAACTTCAAATACATTTGATGGTGCAATGTCAAATAATTTTTTTAATGAACAAACAAATTCATTTTGTTTTTTTACAGCCACGTCACTCCGATTTTTGTGTTTGACAAGTATGCGCCACTCATCGTACAATTTTTTCAATTTATCTCGGCATCTTTGCATATCTTGAACGGGAATTTGAGCTTTTTTCCAAAACACAATAATTTCATCAATTACTGCAGCGATACTTTCTGGTACAGAAGTATTTAAAATACGTGTATGAAAAAAGAACACTTTTAGAGCTTGCAATTTCGATGGTAATTTATTACCCACTATTTGGACGTCATCACCAATTAAAAAGATGTTTTGACGTAAACGTGATAGTTCCATATTTGTCTGATGACTTTAAAATCGAATTGATGAAATTTAAGGATTTAATTAAACAACGAACAACGAGAAAGCATAACTATTAGTAAATATTCGTGAACGATTTTAATAGAGTTGAGATAATAAATATAGGTTATGAGTACTTTAGAATAAATTGTGATGTGAAAAGTTGAAGTAAAATCTAATAGATGGCGGCATAATCAGTTTCTGAAATGTTTTTATCTTGAAATTTAAATTTGAAACCAGATTGTATCAATATTTTTATCAATCAAAATTAAAATCGTTCAATAATTTGCCAAAAATATTTTGTGTATTTTGAAATTGGAAATATAGTTGAAACTTATGACAGTTCAAAAATAAAAAAAAAGTAGTGTAAATATTATTTTAGGGTCACGGTCACCTTGGAATTTTTCTGGAAAAAAATCATCAAGATTAAAAATTATAACCCTTTTTTCATTTTTGAATCATAAAATGATGGTAAAAACGAAAAAAACCATTAGATTGACTAGAACTTTGATTTTGACCTCGAATAACTTTTAAACCAGTCAAGTTAGCCAAAAATCATAAGAGACCTTTTTTGTAGAGCGGTAAATTTTCTATAAAAATAATCATTTGTCGACATATGTTTATTGGTTTATGGGATAAAAAATTCCAAAGTATTAACAGAACTTTTCCTATGTTATTTCCATTTAAAACTTTGGCTATCGGGGGGGCCGGGTTGATATTAAAATTAAGAGCTATAACTTGGCATGATTTTTTTTTATATATTTGGAACCGATTTAGGACCATCGTGGAAAAAAATTCGAACATTTCCTAAATAAGGACCACCCTAATATGTATCATCTATTATGTCACAAATTACATAAAAAAACATGTGTAGCGATGTTGGTTCGATTCAGAACATAAAAACTACATTTTATTTAAACATTATGTTAACTAGGAATAACAACAAAAATGGACTAACTACATTTAAGACCCGAATAGTACTAATTCCCGTTGAATTTTTTTTCTCCACTTTTCCTAAAAGTGGGGGCTCTCTCGTCTTCTAGAAATAATGTTAATGGCTTTCGGGGTAAATACTTTTCTGAAAACTCTAATGATATTTGTAAGAAAGATCGTAAAATCCCAATGACGATTTCGATAAGGTCATTAGGACGTAATGATAATACTGTTGACGCCGATACATTATTCCTAGAAGGTACGCTACACATGATTTGCTGGTTAGCTTAGAAAACTAATAAAGAATATTCAAAACTAAACAAACATCAAACACGAAAATAACTTCCGAAGCGATGGATTCACCTTATGCAACTTACATCGATAGTTTACAGTGCAGATCTAAATGTATTTTAACGCAATGTAAATAGATAAAATAGGATTTAGAATAGAATTGTAGAATTTAGTAAGTAAAAAAAAGTTTCTAGAAGGATCTGATAAGGGGAAAGCGGCCGCGATAACGAAACAAATGGCAGATAAGCCTTCCAGAAACTTCGGGAACGATAAGCCTTATCTGCCGAAAAGTTCTAGAAGCCGGGGGCCAAAACTATAAAAGGCGGTCAGCTTTCCCTCGAGTCAGTTAGTTAGAATCAGTGTAATTATTGAGTTAGTAGTCAATAATAAGTGAGTTAATTGTCAATTGTGGTGATCAAAGTTGAGTTCAGTAATAAAGTGGGAATAATCCATCACGTGTATCAATTCGAACCGATAACGCACGTAACAGTATCTTGGTTTAAGAAAGTCGAAAAATTAGTTTTGTCACATTATACGAACAGTGTAGCCCTATTTAAGACATATTTATCGTCTATTATGTCACAAATCACATCAATAAATAGAATTTGCTTGTTAGCTTCAAAATAATGTCATTTCTTAATGTATTCATTCATATTTTTTACGAAAAAGAAGATGTGGGATAAATCTAAAAATGTTTTAGGTGGGTTTTTCCTAGTCTTGAGATCACATGATTTGTTTGTTAGCAGAATATTCAAAACTGGAACGTCAAACATCAAACATGAAAATAACTTCTAAGGCGATGGATGCGCGTTGTGGTTGTTTCCTCGCAGTGGAGATCTAAACGTATCTTCATCTAAGAAAGTCGAAGAATTGGTTTTGTCACATCACGAGCAATGCAGTCCTGTTTAAGATATATGTGCTTATCATCTATTATGTTACAAATCACATAAATAAACCTGATTTGGTTGTTAGCTTCGAAATGATGCTAAATATTCAAAATTGAAAGTCAAACATTAAACATGAAAATAACTGTCGACGCGATGGACGCGCGCTATGGTAGCTTCACCGATGATTCATAGTGCGGATTTAAACGCACCTTTGTCTAAGAAAGTCGAAAAATTGGTTTTGTCACATTACACGAATAGTGTAGCCTAATTTAAGACGTATTTGCCATCTATTTTATCACAAATCACATTAATAAACATGATTTGCTTGTTAAATATGGCAGATATTTAAACTGAAACGGCAAACATCAAACACGAAAATAGTTGCCGACGCGATGGACGCTTATTTTGGTAGTTCCATCGATGATTCACAGTGCAGATCTAAACGTATCTTTGTCGAAGAAATTCGAAAAATTGCTTTTGTCACATAACACGAACAGTAAAGCCCTATTTTAAGATATATTTATCATCTATTAGGTCACAAATCACATTAATAAGCATGATTTGGTTGTTAGCTTTGAAAATAATGCAGAATATTTAAAATTGAAACGTGAAACAACAAACACGAAAATAACTGCCGACGCGATGGACGCTAGGTTTTGTCCACGGATTATATAGAAGGAGGATATGGCACGAACGTAAAAAAGGTGACGAAAAAGCGTCTAGAGACTAAGTGGTACATTCTTGTGATATCAGGAGTGATGGACGTATCTTCATCTAAGAAAGTCGATGCGATGGACGCTTATTTTGGTAGTTCCATCGAAGATTAACAGAGCATATCTAAACGTATCTTTGTCGAAGAAAGTCGAAAAGTTGCTTTTGTCACATAACACGACCAATTAAGCCCTATTTTGAGATATATTTATCATCTACTATGTCACAAATCACATTAATAAACATGATTTGCTTGTTAGCTTTGAAAATAATGCAGAATGTTTAAAATTGAAACGTGAAACAACAAACACGAAAATAACTGCCGACGCGATGGACGCTAGGTTTTGTTCACGGATGGTATAGAAGGAGGATAAGGCACGAACGCAAAAAAGGTGTCAAAAAAGCGTCTAGAGAATAAGCGGTACATTCTTCATCTAAGAAAGTCGAAAAATTGGTTTTGCCACATTTCACGAGCAGTACAGCCCTGTTTAAGACATCTTTATTATCTATTATGTCACAAATCACATAAATAAATATAATTTGCTTGTTAGCTTCGAAATAATGTCATTTCTTAATGTATTCATTCAGATTTTTTACTAAAAGAAGATGTGGGAGAAATCTAAAAATGTTTTAGGTAGGTTTTTGGTAGTCTTAAAATCACATCAATAAACATGATTTGTTTGTTAGCAGAATATTCAAAACTGAAACATCAAACATGAAAATAACTACTAAGGCGATGGATGCGTGTTGTGGTAGTTTCCTCGATGATTCACAGTGCAGATCTAAACGTCTTCGTCTAAGAAAGTCGAAAAATTGGTTTTGTCACATTACACGAGCAATGCAGCCCTGTTTAAGACATTTATTATCTATTATGTCACAAATCACATAAATAAACTTGATTTGTGTGTTAGCTTTGAAATAATGCAGAATATTCAAAACTAAAAATCAAACATTAAACACGAAAATAACCATCGACGCGATGGACGCGCATTATGGTAGTTTCACCGATGATATATAGTGCAGATCTAAACGCACCTTTGTCTAAGAAAGTCCAAAAATTGGTTTTGTCACATTATACGAACATGTGTAGCTCAATTTAAGACATATTTGCTAACTATTTTATCACAAATCACATCAATAAACACGATTTGCTTGTTAGCGTCGAAAATAAGGCAGATATTTAAAACTGAAACGGCAAACATCAAACACGAAAATAGTTGCCGACGCGATGGACGCTTATTTTGGTAGTTCTATCGATGGTTCACAGTGCAGATCTAAACGTATCTTTGTCGAAGAAATTCGAAAAATTGTTTTTGTCACATAACACGAACAGTAAAGCCCTATTTTAAGATATATTTATCACCTAATAGGTCACAAATCACATTAATGAGCATGATTTGCTTGTTAGCTTTGAAAATAATGCAGAATATTTAAAATTGAAACGTGAAACAAGAAACACGAAAATAACTGCCGACGCGATGGACTCTAGGTTTTGTCCACGGATTATATAGAAGGAGGATATGGCACGAACGTAAAAAAGGTGACGAAAAAGCGTCTGGAGACTAAGTGGTACATTCTTGTGATATTAGGAGTGATGGACGTATCTTCATCTAAGAAAGTCGAAGCGATGGACGCTTATTTTGGTAGTTCCATCGAAGATTAACAGAGCATATCTAAACGTATCTTTATCAAAGAAATTCGAAAAGTTGCTTTTGTCACATAACACGAACAATTAAGCCCTATTTTGAGATATATTTATCATCTACTATGCCACAAATCACATTAATAAACATGATTTGCTTGTTAGCTTTGAAAATAATGCAGAATGTTTAAAATTGAAACGTAAAACAACAAACACGAAAATAACTGCCGACGCGATGGACGCTAGGTTTTGTCCACGGATGGTATAGAAGGAGGATAAGGCACGAACGTAAAAAAGGTGTCGAAAAAGCGTCTAGAGAATAAGCGGTACATTCTTCATCTAAGAAAGTCGAAAAATTGGTTTTGTCACATTTCACGAGCAGTACAGCCCTGTTTAAGACATCTTTATTATCTATTATGTCACAAATCACATAAATAAATATAATTTGCTTGTTAACTTCGAAATAATGTCATTTCTTAATGTATTCATTCAGATTTTTTACGAAAAGAAGATGTGGGAGAAATCTAAAAATGTTTTAGGTAGGTTTTTGGTAGTCTTAAAATCACATCAATAAACATGATTTGTTTGTTAGCAGAATATTCAAAACTGAAACATCAAACATGAAAATAACTACTAAGGCGATGGATGCGTGTTGTGGTAGTTTCCTCGATGATTCACAGTGCAGATCTAAACGTCTTCGTCTAAGAAATTCGAAAAATTGCTTTTGTCACATAACACGAACAGTAAAGCCCTATTTTAAGATATATTTATCATCTATTAGGTCACAAATCACATTAATAAGCATGATTTGCTTGTTAGCTTTGAAAATAATGCAAAATATTTAAAATTGAAACGTGAAACAACAAACACGAAAATAACTGCCGACGCGATGGACGCTAGGTTTTGTCCACGGATGGTATAGAAGGAGGATAAGGCACGAACGTAAAAAAGGTGTCGAAAAAGCGTCTAGAGAATAAGCGGTACATTCTTCATCTAAGAAAGTCGAAAAATTGGTTTTGCCACATTTCACGAGCAGTACAGCCCTGTTTAAGACATATTTATTATCTATTATGTCACAAATCACATAAATAACTATAATTTGCTTGTTAGCTTCGAAATAATGTCATTTCTTAATGTATTCATTCAGATTTTTTACGAAAAGAAGATGTGGGAGAAATCTAAAAATGTTTTAGGTAGGTTTTTGGTAGTCTTAAAATCACATCAATAAACATGATTTGTTTGTTAGCAGAATATTCAAAACTGAAACATCAAACATGAAAATAACTACTAAGGCGATGGATGCGTGTTGTGGTAGTTTCCTCGATGATTCACAGTGCGTCTTCGTCTAAGAAAGTCGAAAAATTGGTTTTGTCACATTACACGAGCAATGCAGCCCTGTTTAAGACATATTTATTACCTATTATGTCACAAATCACATAAATAAACATGATTTGCTTGTTAGCTTTGAAATAACGCAGAATATTTAAAACTGAAAGTCAAACATTAAACACGAAAATAACCATCGACGCGAAGGACGCACATTATGGTAGTTTCACCGATGATTTATAGTGCAGATCTAAACGCACCTTTGTCTAAGAAAGTCCAAAAATTGGTTTTGTCACATTATACGAACATGTGTAGCTCCATTTAAGACATATTTGCTAACTATTTTATCACAAATCATATCAATAAACATGATTTGTTTGTTAGCAGAATATTTAAAACTGAAACATCAAACATGAAAATAACTACTAAGGCGATGGATGCGTGTTGTGGTAGTTTCCTCGATGATTCACAGTGCAGATCTAAACGTCTTCATCTAAGAAAGTCGAAAAATTGGTTTTGTTACATTACACGAGCAATGCAGCCCTGTTTAAGACATATTTATTATCTATTATGTCACAAATCACATAAATAAACTTGATTTGTGTGTTAGCTTTGAAATAACGCAGAATATTTAAAACTGAAAGTCAAACATTAATCACGAAAATAACCATCGACGCGATGGACGCGCATTATGGTAGTTTCACCGATGATTTATAGTGCAGATCTAAACGCACCTTTGTCTAAGAAAGTCCAAAAATTGGTTTTGTCACATTATACGAACATGTGTAGCTCCATTTAAGACATATTTGCTAACTATTTTATCACAAATCATATCAATAAACATGATTTGTTTGTTAGCAGAATATTCAAAATTGCAACATCAAACATGAAAATAACTACTAAGGCGATGGATGCGTGTTGTGGTAGTTTCCTCGATGATTCACAGTGCAGATCTAAACGTCTTCGTCTAAGAAATTCGAAAAATTGCTTGTGTCACATAACACGAACAGTAAAGCCGTATTTTAAGATATATTTATCATCTATTAGGTTACAAATCACATTAATAAGCATGATTTGCTTGTTAGCTTTGAAAATAATGCAGAATATTTAAAATTGAAACGTGAAACACCAAACACGAAAATAACTGCCGACGCGATGGACTCTAGGTTTTGTCCACGGATGGTATAGAAGGGGGATAAGGCACGAACGTAAAATAGGTGTCGAAAAAGCGTCTAGAGAGTAAGCGGTACATTCTTCATCTAAGAAAGTCGAAAAATTGGTTTTGTCACATTTCACGAGCAGTACAGCCCTGTTTAAGACATATTTATTATCTATTATGTCACAAATCACATAAATAAATATGATTTGCTTGCTACCTTTGAAATAACACAGAATATTCAAAACTGAAAGTCAAACATTAAACACAAAAATAAGCGTCGACGCGAAGGACGCGCGTTGTGGTAGTTTCACAGATGATTTATAGTGCAGATCTAAACGCACCTTTGTTTAAGAAAGTTTAAAAATTGGTTTTGTCACATTACACGAATTTTAACTTTTTTTCAAAATTTCTAAAATTCGAGGCAATTTTAACTTTTTTCAAAATTCTAAAATTTTGACATTTCGATTTTTTCTGAAAATTTAGAATAATTTTGCAAAATGTTGACGTTGTTTTCAATTCGACTATTTGACGTGTGTCGAAATATGTAACTTTTTAAAATTTCGATTTTTTCAAAAATTTGACCTTTTATGAAAATTTATACTTTTTTTGTTTAATTTTGATGTTTTGTTTATTGAAACTTCGAACGTTTGTAAGTTCGACCTTTAAAAAAAATCATCTTTTGGTGAAAATTCGATTCTTTTTTTTAAAATCTGACTTTAAATAGCGAATGTTCAAACTTTTCAACGAATGTTATAAAACAAATTCGAAAATTGAAATAGAAAGCTTGTCCCCTGAAACCAAGAAACACCACAAAGGTTGCTCTAATACGTTTCGACACCCAAGCATCTTCAGAGAGATACAGGTATCTCTCTGAAGATGACACCTTGGCTGTCGAAACGCGTTACTTGTGTTTTTTAATCTTTCTTGGTTTCAGGGGACAAGTTCTGTATTTCAATTTTTGAAGATAACCAAGGACACACCAAAACCAATTCGAGACAATTTTAATTTTCATTCAAAATTTCTAAAATTTTGACAAAAGTTTGACAAAGGTTGCTCTAATACGTTTCGACACCCAAGCATCTTCAGAGAGATACAGGTATCTCTCTGAAGATGACAGTTTGGCTGTCGAAACGCGTTAGTTGTGTTTTTTAATCTTTCTTGGTTTCAGGGGACAAGTTTTGTATTTCAATTTTTGAAGATAACCAAGGACACACCAAAACAAATTCGAGACAATTTTAATTTTCATTCAAAATTTCTAAAATTTTGACAAAAGTTTGACAAAGGTTGCTCTAATACGTTTCGACACCCAAGCATCTTCAGAGAGATACAGGTATCTCTCTGAAGATGACAGTTTGGCTGTCGAAACGCGTTAGTTGTGTTTTTTAATCTTTCTTGGTTTCAGGGGACAAGTTTTGTATTTCAATTTTTAAAGATAACCAAGGACATACCAAAACAAATTCGAGACAATTTTAATTTTCATTCAAAATTTCTAAAATTTTGACAAAAGTTTGACAAAGGTTGCTCTAATACGTTTCGACACCCAAGCATCTTCAGAGAGATACAGGTATCTCTCTGAAGATGACAGTTTGGCTGTCGAAACGCGTTAGTTGTGTTTTTTAATCTTTCTTGGTTTCATGGGACAAGTTTTGTATTTCAATTTTTGAAGATAACCAAGGACACACCAAAACAAATTCGAGACAATTTTAATTTTCATTCAAAATTTCTAAAATTTTGACAAAAGTTTGACAAAGGTTGCTCTAATACGTTTCGACACCCAAGCATCTTCAGAGAGATATAGGTATCTCTCTGAAGATGACAGTTTGGCTGTCGAAACGCGTTAGTTGTGTTTTTTAATCTTTCTTGGTTTCAGGGGACAAGTTTTGTATTTCAATTTTTGAAGATAACCAAGGACACACCAAAACAAATTCGAGACAATTTTAATTTTTATTCAAAATTTCTAAAATTTTGACAACAGTTTGACAAAGGTTGCTCTAATACGTTTCGACACCCAAGCATCTTCAGAGAGATACAGGTATCTCTCTGAAGATGAGAGTTTGGCTGTCGAAACGCGTTAGTTGTGTTTTTTTAATCTTTCTTGGTTTCATGGGACAAGTTTTGTATTTCAATTTTTGAAGATAACCAAGGACACACCAAAACAAATTCGAGACAATTTTAATTTTCATTCAAAATTTCTAAAATTTTGACAAAAGTTTGACAAAGGTTGCTCTAATACGTTTCGACACCCAAGCATCTTCAGAGAGATATAGGTATCTCTCTGAAGATGACAGTTTGGCTGTCGAAACGCGTTAGTTGTGTTTTTTAATCTTTCTTGGTTTCAGGGGACAAGTTTTGTATTTCAATTTTTGAAGATAACCAAGGACATACCGAAACAAATTCGAGACAACTTTAATTTTCATTCAAAATTTCTAAAATTTTGACAAAAGTTTGACAAAGGTTGCTCTAATACGTTTCGAAACCCAAGCATCTTCAGAGAGATACAGGTATCTCTCTGAAGATGACAGTTTGGCTGTCGAAACGCGTTAGTTGTTTTTTTTAATCTTTCTTGGTTTCATGGGACAAGTTTTGTATTTCAATTTTTGACGATAACCAAGGACACACCAAAACAAATTCGAGACAATTTTAATTTTCATTCAAAATTTCTAAAATTTTGACAAAAGTTTGACAAAGGTTGCTCTAATACGTTTCGACACCCAAGCATCTTCAGAAAGATACAGGTATCTCTCTGAAGATGACAGTTTGGCTATCGAAACGCGTTAGTTGTGTTTTTTAATCTTTCTTGGTTTCAGGGGACAAGTTTTGTATTTCAATTTTTGAAGATAACCAAGGACACACCAAAACAAATTCGAGACAATTTTAATTTTCATTCAAAATTTCTAAAATGTTGACAAAAGTTTGACAAAGGTTGCTCTAATACGTTTCGACACCCAAGCATCTTCAGAGAGATACAGGTATCTCTCTGAATATGACAGTTTGGCTGTCGAAACGCGTTAGTTGTGTTTTTTAATCTTTCTTGGTTTCAGGGGACAAGTTTTGTATTTCAATTTTTGACGATAACCAAGGACACACCAAAACAAATTCGAGACAATTTTAATTTTCATTCAAAATTTCTAAAATTTTGACAAAGGTTCGGTTTTTTCTAAAAATTTCGAATAATTTTGCAAAATTTTGCCATTTTTTTCAATTCGATTATTAGACGTTATTCATAAAATGGAGCTTCTTCAAATTTTGATTTTTTTCACAAATTTGACCTTTTTTAAATCTATACTTTTTTTTAATTTTGTCTTTTTGTTTCATAAGTTTTTCTTGAAACTTCGAACGTTTGTAAATTCGACTTTTTAAATAAATCAAATTTTCACCAAAAGGCGATTTGCTTTTGCAACTAATTGATAGTTGTCGCTCCTGACTACTAACATTTGCGTCAGCTGTCAATAATTACTGTAAACAAAGATGAATATTATGAAGTTATGATAAAAATAGGAAAAATTATGTACATGGAAAAGAAAAATGCGTTTCTATAACAACTTATAAACAAACGTTAAATTAAACTAAACTAATCACTCTTATTTCTTAGTTTTAAGTTTTCACTTCTGTTAGCAGTCCCTGCCTTTTTTCTCAGTTTAATAAATGAAATCTGATACCAGTGATTTGAAAATATAATCCAAGTTAAAAATAACAAAACAAGATTTTTCGATGTACTGTCGATTTAAAAGCAATTTTCAAGATGACTATTCTGATGATTCCCAAAGTTATAACTATTTTCTTCGTGTTTTATTGACTTTTTTCTTCGCCAGTTCTACACTAGCTTTTCAGTAACCTTCTGCTATGGATTGACAATCTCTGAATTGTGTAAGGAGTAACTGGCGAAGAAGAACAAAAACTTGAAGAAGAAGAAGTTAAAATACAAAACTTGTCCCCTGAAACCAAGAAAGATTAAAAAACACAACAAAGGTTGCTCTTACGCGTTTCGACAGCCAAGCTATCATCTTCAGAGAGATACTTATACTTGGTTTCAGGGGACGAGATTTGTATTTCAATTTTTGAAGATAACCAAGGACCAATCTGTTTTAATTTTAATGCCATCAATCATCAGAAATGTCCAAATATTTGGCTGTCATCTTCAGAGAGAAAAAAAGAAGAAGAAGAATTAAAACATGAATGAAAATAAGACTACTTCGCAAAAAAGATGCAGAGAATATCTACGATTCAATTAATTAAATTTTGAAACTCAAGATGGATTTCCAACACCATTGTTGAATATAATGTTAACAAACAATCAGACAATGGAAAATGGAATGTTACTTGAAGAAGACGAGGTGGCGTTCAAGGTGTAACAGCACAACAATGCGATATTTAGTGCGAGCCTGTCAAACTCCCCAGTTATATATCTTGTGAATAGTATATTGAACCGGACTGAATAGTGCTGTAATGAATCTAAATAACCTAATTATGACACCAAGGGCTTTAACTAACTTGCGCTTCGTCATCTCGTTTCTCATCTTTACCCGACACTTTCACTCTAATGAATAGAAACTTTTACTTCCAGCCGATGCACCCTTTCGATTTCCTTTTTGGCCTTCAGCGTCATTAATCTATTATATTTAGTTCGATGGGTGCCATCAATAAATCCTAATAAACTATACGAGCGGAGGCAATTTTTTGATAAAACAAGATCTTGACGAATATCAGTTATATACTGTTACGGACTTATCGGTTCGAATTGATTATTAACACGTGAATTTAATAATACCCACTTTATTACCAAAAACTAAACTCGGAACACTACAACTGGATAATGAACTTACTGATTTACTTCTAACTACTAACTCACTAATTACACTGACTGACTCTAACTAACTGACTAGAAGGAAAGGCGACCGCCTTATATAGTTTTGGCTCCCAGGTTCTAGAAAAATCCCGCAGATAAGGTTCATCGTTTGCCGAAATTTCTGGAACGGCTTATCTGCCGTTTGCTTCGTTATCGCGGCCGCTTTCCCCTTGTCAGATCTTTCTAGAAAATTTCTAACGTACTAAATTCTATAATTTACATTTCGCTGCAATACGGATTTGTTCAGCTGTTGTTATTTTAGAAATTCAAATTTTCTTATCGTATCCAATATTAGGAAAATCTGAAGACATTGAAATCATCGAAGATGTAAAGTTGAGTAAGTTGTTTAGGAGAAAATCTATTTAGTATTAATTCTGATAGCTAGCTACTCACAAATTAATCAATTTGTCTGGACATTTTCTACAGTTTTTATCACGAAAGTCGAGTTTTTCGACATTGCACTTATCAATGACGTACAAATTACTTTTTTAGTACGTTACTCACTAATCACCCTGACTGACTCTAACCAACTGACTCGAGGGAAAGGCGTCCGCCTTATATAGTTTTCGCTTCCGGGTTCTAGAAGTTTTAAGCAGATAAGGCTTATCGTTGGCCGAAATTTCTGGAACACTTATCAGCCGTTTGCTTCATTATCGCGGCCGCTTTCCCTTATCAGATCTTTGTAGAAACTTTTGTTACGTACTAAATTCTACAATTTACATTTCGTTGCGGTACTTTTGCGCGTTATCGATTTGATTGATTAACACTTCGTGAATTGTAACCACTTTATTTCTAAATTGAACTCGGAACACCACAATTGTAATTTACTAACACAGTTTAATTAACTAATTTATTCATTGACTAACTAACTGAGTGACTGAGTGAAAGCCGACCGGACCAGGCACGTAGCCAGGATTTTCGTTCTGGGGGGGTCCAACTCCCCCCCCCTTTTTTTTATGTGAGAGACACAGAAACTTTTTCGAAAAAAGCAAGATTGCAAAATTTAAAGACAAAGCTGAGTTGTTAAATCAATAAACGTCTTTGTCTTTTACTTAGTGCTCATTTTTTATTTTTGCATAAAATTTCTAATCTTAACTTCGAAATTTGGACTATAATTCGAAACTCGAAAGTTCGATTTCAGTCTCGATATTTAAATCTTTTAAATTTAAATTTAAAAAAAATTTTTAGAATTACCCAGTAATTTTTTCAAAATAACTGATTTTTGAACTTTTCAGAGAAGCATAAAATTTGAGATCAAAGACGAAATTAGGAATATTAGATATTAAAGATGAAATAAAAAAAATTCAATAGAAGCTTCCATTTTAATTTGTATTTCGATTTTTGTCGAAACTTTGAATTTATTTTAAAAATCTTCAGGAAAAGCGGAAATTTGGACGAAAAATTAAAAGGATGAAAAAGAAAAGAACTTTATCATTAAAAATCCAAAAGGTACATTTTTTTAAAACTCAAAATGTTGAGTTTACCAAAATATTCAGAAAAAATTTAAATATTGAGAAAAAACCTAAAGTTATCTGATAAAGCAAAACTTTTGGGTTTAAACTCGAAATTTGTTTTAAAAAGTAGTAATTTCGTGACTTGGATTAAAATTTCAAAAAAAACACAATTTTTAGTGTAAAGCAAAAAATTTAGAAAAAAAAATAAAAAACTGAAATTGTAAAATAAAGATCTTTAGAAAAAATTAAAATTTTAAACAAAAAAACGCTAACATTATAAAAAATGTTTCGAGCTAAACTGAAAAGAAAATTTTTAGAAAATCGAAATTTATAAAATCATTTTTTAGAAATTTCGATCTTAAAGTCGAAATGACAAAATAAAAATGTAGATATTTCTAAATTATTTCAAAATGTTAGATAAAAATTAAGTCTCAAAAATATCAAAAGTTAGAATATCAACTGAAAATGTTGTTTAAATAAAAGGAAAATTAAAAGTCCAAACTTGAAACTAAACTAAACTAAAATGAATATTTTGAAAATAAGGTCAAAATACGTATAAATATGTTTATCAAAAGAATCAAAATGTTGAATTTGAATTAAAATTTAAAAGAAAGTGGAAAGAATTTTACAAAAGAAGTTGAAATTTCGAAAATTTCTAAAAATAATCGAAATTTCGAAAAACATTGGAATGTATAGAAAATTTATGAAACTGCACCTAAAAAATAGTGTTATTTCCGTTATATTTGCAGCCAATATTTAGTTTAAGTTTTTCCCTCCAAAATAAATCGCGAAAATAATAATATTAATAATTGCAAATTTTAGAAACTAATTTAAGTTTTAAGTAAAACATTTGTGAAAGATATTTCTGGAAGCTCGAAGTTTAAAAAAATATATAATCACAAATTACAATCAAAATCTCTAAAAGAGAGCTAAACTTTTGCAAAAACATCGATATTTATACACAAAATCACTCAGAAATAAAACATTTCTGAGAAAAAGACAGCAGAATTCGGCAAAAAATTGTTTATACGTTTATACGTGTCGACTATATGCTTATAAAGACGTAGAATGGAAGAAAATAACTTGGAATTTTCAATTTCAACTCGGAATTTTGAAAAAATAATCAAAATTTCTAGAAAATACTCTTCAGAAAATATAAGAAGATACATCAATTATTTTTATGTATTCGTTTCTTTTATTTTATTTTATTTTTTTTCATTTTGTTAATTAGTAAAAGTGAAGAATAAAATCTAGTGACCTTAACATTATTTAAATATGACAAATAAAAACGCGAAACTTACCAAAGAAAAATTTCCTAATATCTATTTTGAGTTTACGTATTTAACGTATCACCGATCAAGAATAGACTTTTTTTTAAGTAAAAATTACAAGAGCGTAGAAAGAACATCAATTTGAAAAAAAAATTATCACGGAATGTTGACTTTTTCTTCTTTAAATCCCGAGATTAAAGTCAAAATTTCGACTTTAATGTGAAAATTTCGAAAAAAAACGTCGAAATTTGGTGTTTAAAGTCGAAATTTCTAAAAAAAAGTTGAAATTTCAGTTTTTAAATCGAAAATCTTACAAAGGCGTAGAATGGACATCGATTAAAAAAAAATGTTGTGTTTAGAAATTTCGACTTTTTTCTCAAACTTCGACTTTTTTCTCAAATTAAGACTTTTTTCTCAAAATTTCGACTCTTTTTGGAAATTTTGACTTTTTTCTGGAAATTTCCACTTTTTCGAAATGTTACAAAGGCGTAGAAAAGACATCGATTAAAAAAAATGTCATTTTTAGAAATTTCAACTTTTTTTCTCAAATTTCGATTTTAAGCTCGAAATTTCGACTTTTTTCTCGAAATTTAGATTTTTTCTTAAATTTTGACTTTATTTCTCAAAATTTCGACTTCTTTCTCGAAATTTTGACTTTTTTCTCAAAATTTGATTTTTTTCTGGAAATTTTGCCCTTTTTCTCGAAATTTGGTTTTTCTTTCTCAAATTTCGACTTCTTTCTCGAAATTTTGGCCTTAATATCGAAATTTCGACATTTCTCTCAAAATTTCGACTTTATACTCAAAATTTCGACCTTTTTTATCGAAATTTTGACTTTTTTCGCAAATTTCGACTTTTTTTCTCGAAATTTCGTCTTTTTGCTCGAAATATTCCAAAATTTCTACTTTTTCTCGAAATTTCGACGTTCTTCTCAAATTTCGAATTTTTGCTTGAAATATTTCGAAATTTCGACTTTTTTTTCGAAATTTCGCCGTTATTTTCAAATTTCGACTTTTTCGTCGAAATTTCGGCCTTAATCTGAAACGTTTCGTTTTTTTTTTCTCAATTTTAGACTTTTTTCTCAAATAAATATCGATTTTTTTCTCGAAATTTTAACCTTAATATCGAAATTTCGACATTTTTCTCGAAATTTAGGCTTTAAACTCAAAATGTTACTATTTTTCTAGAAATTTCGACTTTTTTCTCAAATTTCGACTTTTTTCTCGGAATTTTTACTTTGTTTTTCTCAAACTTCGACTTTTTTTCTAGAAAGTTCAACTTTTTCTCGAGATTTCGACTGTTTTCTCGAAATTTCAACCTTAATCTGAAAAGTTCGACTTTTTTCTGAAATTTCGTATTTTTTCTCAATTTTCGACTTTTTTCTCAAATATCGACTTTTTTCTCAAAATTTTGACTTTAATATCGAAATTTCGACATTTTTCTCAAAATTTCGACTTTATACTCAAAATGTTGACCTTTTTTATCGAAATTTCGACCTTTCTTTATCGAAATTTCGATATTTTTCGAAAATTTCGACTTTTTTTCTCGAAATTTCGTCTTTTTGCTCAAAATATTTCGAAATTTCTACTTTTTCTCGAAATTTCGACGTTATTCTCAAATTTCGAATTTTTGCTCGAAATGTTTCGAAATTTCGACTTTTTCTCGAAATTTCGACGTTATTTTCAAATTCTGACTTTTTTCTCGAAATTTCGGCCTTAATCTGAAAAGTTCGTTTTTTTTCTCGAAATTTTGTTTTTTTTTTCAATTTTAGACTTTTCTCTCAAATATCGACTTTTTTCTCGAAATTTTAACTTTAATATCGAAATTTCGACATTTTTCTCGAAATTTCGGCGTTAAACTCAAAATGTCGACTATTTTTCTAGAAATTTCGACCTTTTTCTCAAATTTCGACTTTTTTCTCAGAATTTCGACTTACGTTTTTCTCAAACTTCGACTTTTTTTCTCCAAATTTCGACCTTTTTCTCGAAATTTCGGCTTTTTTTCTCAAATTCCGACTTTTTTCTTGAAATTTTGATCTTAATCACGAAGTTTCGATTTTTTTCTCGAATTTTCAACTTTCATCTCGAAATTTCTAAAAAAAAGATCAAAATTTGCTAACTAAAAATAGCAATTATTGAACGCACCCTACTACAAACTGTCAAGATTGTTGGGAAAGAGGAGTGGTGAGACGCAACATCTTCCTAATTTGATCATAGTGTAGAAATTTTGACTTATTCTCGAAATTTCGAAAAAAAAATCAATATTTAAGTCGAAATTTCGACATTAGTCTCGGAATTTTAAGAAGAAAGTAGAAATGTAAAGAAATTTTTGAGAAAAAAGTTGAAATTTCGAGTGTTAAGTCGAATTTTCGACAAAAAAGTCGAAATCCCTAAACATTTTTTTTATAATCAGTGTCCTTTTTACGCTTTTGTAAAATGTCGAAATTTCTAAATATAATTTTTTTTAAACAATGCCTTCCTATGCTTTTGCAAAATGTTGACTTTAAACTCAAGATTTCGACTTTTTTCTCGAAAATTCTACTCCATGCATACATATGTCAAGAAAGTCGAAATTTGGGGTAATAAAAAATTGAAATTACTGAACGTACCCTACTGCTAAGTGTCAATATTAAATTGTAAAAGGGTGCTTGTATTGGGAAGCCTTGAGTTCATTGTCAATTTTTATTAAAATGTCTACATGGCTATTTTGCTTATCATAAGCTCAATAGTTGGCAATTTCGAAAATTATTTACATGCTTAAATATACAATCAGCCGTTTTTCTACTGATATTTTAATTCGTATCATCGTAAATTTTTTGGGGAATATTCATTTCGGGGAGGGTCCGGACCCCTTGGACCCCCCCCCTGGCTACGTGCCTGGACCGGACCGTCTATTTATAGATTCCGTTTCGGGTTCTAGAAGAAACGAGCTGTTAAGACTTATTGTTTGGGGAAATTTCTGGTGCGCGTTTGGTTTATTATCACGGCCGCTTCTTCTTATCAAATTTTCTAGAAAATTTCCTTATATACTGAATCTATAATTACTTGTTTCTATACCACATACGAGTAGAATAGTTATTTATTAAAAAAATAGCCGACTAGCGCGACTTTGCTCGCGCGAAGTCCAATAATTTCAAATTTCACAATTCATTCACAAGTAGACCTGACGTGGACGGAGCTGGCGCCGCGGAGTCGTCAGCGCATACACGCAAATCTATAGAACTTTACCATCGTTTTTCTTCCATATTTTAAACAAAAAATTGTTTATTAAAAATAAAACGTTACGTTACTGAGTTGCTTGGAGAAAATAAAGCTTGCACGACCTAATAAAATGGTTGTACTCTGTACTATTTTTTAAAAATAACTAAAAATCGGATTTATTAAGAAAGTTTTATTGGGATAAAAATACCCTAAAAGGTACCCCTGAAAATACCCCAGATTTTGGTAAAAGTTTGATTAACATCGATTTAGTAGTTAACGAGATTAGCCCGGACAAAAAACCAGTCGACAGACAGACGGACACTTAGGCGCTTCAATTTGATTAATAGAAATGTATGCATTGTATGTATCGGATTCAAAACGGTTGTAACAAAGTAATTTTTTTTTTGTCATTAACTATAATTTGGAGAAAATGCTAAAGAAAGATGATATCTGCTCTAACTCTAACAGACTGACAGACAATCCGCAAACGAGTGGTTCTACAAGAATGAAATTTTGCTCACGAAGGTTGCGTATAACGTAGGTGAGCACTTAGAAAGGATTTTTCAAAATTCAACTTTTAAGGACCTAAAAATGGGTTTTTTTCAATTTATTTAACATTTCTTCGGCCCAGTATGGAAATATTTAAATTGTTATGGTTTGTTGACAATTTTCTAAACAATTTTTGAAACTTTTGTTTAGAAAATTGTCAACAAACCATAAAAATTTAAATATTTCCAAACTGGGCCGAAGAAATGTTAAATAAATTCAAAAAAACATAATATTTCCGGTCAATGAAGACTAAAATTGGGGATTGAAATTCTAAAAAAGGTAGAAAATAAATAATACACACAAATGTATTTAAGGTTGCCTGCACGCGCTTAAAAGCCGTTAACTCATCACTTGACTGTATGACGTTAACTCGTCACTTTGACTCGGCACGGCGCGGCGGTATTTACTTTGCTTATTGCATTTCTTCTATGGCCTTGCGGCGGTAAAACTGAGAGTCTTTATTCAGCCGCGGAATGAAAAACGTTGATACATGACGTCGTTTTAGCCACAATTAATTCAAGGGTTTTGATGTATCAAAATAGAAATGTAGGCCGGGGAAGAAACAATTTTAAAACACAAGAAGTGAAAAGGAGGATATGGGCGCAGAGCAAGTTAACTCCTTAACATTTGAGGAAATGGTTTCTGAAATGTAATCTCATCAAGTACACGTCTAGTTTTTAAATAAAACACTATGAATATCAACAATAATTTAATGAAACTGTGGAAATTAAGTTGTTTTAAATTAGAATTATTTATGATCCCGAGGATGTCCGTGAAATTTAATTAATTTACATTAAGACGTAAGTCCGAGCTCGTTAATCATTCGAGGAAATTTATTTTTAAAAATTAATTTCGCCGAGGTTTTGTGTATTATAACCGAGCATTATTTTGCTCGAGCTACTGAAGGAAGTCGACTTTTTTTTTCTTCTTGTTAAGCTTAACCGCCGACTTATTTTTCATCCTAGAAGATTTTATATAGGTCGCCCGTGAAATTCATTAATATGAGCAATAAATCGAGCTGATAAATTATATTCGCTTTTTGCTAGGGAACCTTTAATGTTTACCGATCGTTATTAGCGATGCTAATTTAAAATGCATTTATGTTTCGAATATAAAATGAAAACCACAACAGAGCCGGCGTATTACAACAGCATAAACACACACACATCATACACGTGCCTTTGTATTTGAGGTTCGTTTAACACCGAATTTCATCATCAATACGTTCTTGCACCCTCCAGTCATATTTGTTATGTAATTTTTAATGTTTATTCAAGCGAAGCTTGGTCTGCGGTAAAATTATACAGGATCGGCCAGTACACTATTTCGGTCTGCTTGTCAATGAGAACGACAAAGCAAACTTCTGATATGAGGCAAGACGGAAAGAGAAACTAAATCGGCAGAGATGCCACATGGTAATTCATTTATGTGTATCTCCTTCATTATGACCGGGATAAATCGCTTCAGTGCTTCTTCGATTCAACAATTGGGAAAATGATAAGGGTACATGTGTAGCGCACATGTCACCTGGCACCAATTGGCATTATTTCTACATGAACTTACGACTGGACCGAATCTGCATTAAATAAATCATCCTCTAGTAATCCGTCCGTCGCGGGCGTAAGGAGCATACAACGCATACGGGCGGCACTATCGAGGAGGCGGCAATAGGCATGTAGTCGGGGATTTAATCCAAATTAAAAATACTTCAAAATCGAATTTTCCAAACTTTTAAACTCAAATATTTCATATTGTTCCTTAAATTGTGACAGTAATCCGAAAATGTTAGTCAAAAATTCGCGGAAAAAACCGAAGTTTCTAGTTTTTTCAGTTAACACTCAAAAAAAAGTAGAACTTCAAAAAAAATTTTAAAATCTCTTGAAAAAAAACGAAGTTTTGAGTTTATGCCAACAATTTAAGAGAAAAAGTAAAAATTTAAAATAAGAACTCGAAATTTTGTGAAAAAAAAATTTGTAAAATTTTAAAAATAAAGGAAAAATCTCCCCAAAAAGACAAACTAGCTTATAAATTTAGCTTTCTTGAAGATAATAAAAAAGTATAAATTTAATACTTAGAATTTAGGAAATAACTTCCAGCAAAAAAAAATAAATTTTTAGGAAAATGTTTGGATGAAACTCGACAAAAAAGTAAAACATTAAAAAAAAATATTTTAAAAATGTTCGGCACTTTGAGAATAAAATTGAAGATTAATCGCGAGTCCAACCGCTACTTTGATACACGCTTCGCTATCGGCCAAAAAAAAGTGTTTTCATTAATTTTACATAAAATAGGCCGTTTGTTAATTTATTAGGTTTCTAAAAATGTGTAAATTCGAAGTCTGGTAATTAGTTAATTGTTAAACAAAAGCTACTAACTAAATTCCTTATGTGGAGATCTTATGGCAAGATTAAGTTGTATACTAATAGGAAAACTTGCAATGTTTTCAACTGTCATAACATTATAATTTAGGTATTAAATATACTATCTAAACTATTAAGAAATTTAATTTTTTTTAGGTTTTTCATGGTTTAAAAAATTAATAATTACCAGATTGATTATAACAATTATAAATATCGCAAAATTACAATAATATTAAGTATAGTTGCCATAAAACCTTAGCGAAGGAAAAAACATATTAGCAACTTTAATAATTATTATTCTACTTGCTAAACGAAAAATCTAAAACTTTATGTAAATCATTTTTTTCAGCAGATTTTTTTTCTTTTACAGTTTTAGATGATTTGGTCAATTTGTGAAATTTTTGAATTAATATTTAATAACATAATAAAAAAGAATTTTACTTGCTTTGTTTTTGAAATAATTGCGAAAAACTGGACTGTTTTTTTCAAATCTTTAATTGTTAATAACAGCGGCAATCGTTTATGTGTCGATATTTAGATCCAGAAATTCGGACTTTTTTCTCAAAATAAAAAACTATAAATTTCCAGAAAAGATAAAACTTCAAAGAAAATAATTAAAATTAAGCAACATTAGTCGAATAATGTTGTATAAAATTTTACTTTTTTCTTTGAAATTTGAAGTCTTAATTTTAGATTTTAAAACTGATATTTATCGAATTTAAATACTTTGGTTGCTATTTGTGCTACTTTGAATTTATAAAGGGATCATTTTGTAAAGAAAGAAAAAATCTGAGAAAAATACACCATTCGTTGAAAATTCAAAAATGTTTAAACAAATTTCTGGAGTTGAGAAATTTGAGTTTAGACTGAAAATTTTAACAAAAAAAGTGTAATTTTCGAGAAAGCATACTTTTTTAAAATATAAATATTCTAGACATTACGAATTTTTTCTGAAATTTCATAAGTTATTTAAATTTAAAGATTTTTATTTTTTGACTTAAAATTTTGACCTTTAATTCAAATTTCTAGAAAAAAAAAGGTTGAATTTTGAAGTCAAAATTTAAACTTTGCATTTCTTAAAATCCAAACTCCAAATTAAAAACAAAACAAAAATATTACATTTCAATCAAGAAAACACTCAACATTTAGACATTTTTTGGGGTGAAATTGTGAACTTTTTTTGGAAATTCTTTTTTTTTTTCTAGAAATTTGAACATTAAATTAAAAATGAATTATGAATTTTCGACTTTAAAGACGAATTTTTTTCAATTTTTAAACTCAATTTTTCAATGTTGTTGCAATTTTAAAATTGCGACAAATATGAGAAAGTGTTACTTTAAAAATGTGAGAAAAAATTTGAAATTTTGATAAGAAAGTTTCTAAAAAAATCAAAATTTTGGAAAAATTTTAAATCTTATAAAAATAAAAAACCAGAGATATAGAGTTAAAACTATTATAATTTTAATATTTTGAGAATACATTTCAAATTCTTTAAGGCACTTTTACTTTCTTATAAAATTCCTAAAGTCGATTTTTTACATTAAATTCAAACTTTTAATCTTGTTCTTGAAATTCGTTAAGAATGGTTTCTGAAATTTCGATTTTCAATTCGAATTTCCGAATTTTAAGTCAAACTTTCAAAAATAAGTTAGATTTTTGAATTCAATCATTTTTTTAAATGAAAATTAAAATTTTAATTAGTTTAAATGATTGTCTTGACATTTTAAGAAAAAAAATGAGATTGCGAAAAAAGTCTACATTTTAAGGTCATAATTTTAGAAAAGAGTAGAATTTCGAATATAAACTCGAAATGCGGACGCATGGGTTCTCATAATTTGATGAGAGATTCGGTCGAACAGTATTAAATTTATTGAATCGTCCAACAATTTCCACTCTTAACCATCTTCTTACAGAATTCGAGTAATTAATTTGTCTTTACACATCCAGCTGACCGAAATTATGATGTATTGGCCAACTCGGGATGTTATTGTTATTCGATTCGGAAGAAAAAGTGCTAATTATTAAGTGGTATTTAACCTCCCAGAGCGGTGAAGAAGTCGTTGGGCGATTCGCTTTTTCCTACGAAGATCGACCAATACCTGATGCAAAGACGGTGTTAAATATCGTCCACAAATTTGAAAAATCGGGATGCATAACAGGTTGTAATAACAAGTGTTGTTTGGAAGCGCGTCAACCTGAATGTGACAGGCCATTATCCGACGAAAGAATGGCTAAGGAGTTAGCTGTATTGCATTTGTCGAAGCAAAATGAACCTTGTTCTAGTGAACAGATCGCAGAAGAAGTTAATGTGCCATCGCGAACAGTGCGAAATAGAAATGGGTACAACTGTTATAAAGTTTCTGAAACCCAAGAAATATTTCCTGAAGATCGATACAAACGTCTTGAGTTTTGTGAGTCTATGAGAGAAAAAGTTGATGTCGATGGACATTTCTTAACCCACGTACAAGAAAGACCATGTAATTTAGACCATTTACGGGATCGAATTGTAGAAGTCCTAGATAATATTTCTCCTGAGATGTTGGCACGCGTAAGAACTGAATTTTACGACAGATTAGGTTATTGCGAAACACCAGGAGGGAACATTTTTGAACCACTTATTACATAAGCATTTTTTCTTCCATTTTTTTGTTAAATCATTTTTTAAGTTTTTAGTTTAGATTGTCATCACACCGGCCGATTATTTTTACACAGAGTTCATTTATCTTTTAGAATTTTTGTTTTATTTTTCGTGAGACCCGGTTGATTAAAGAAAACAAAATCGTAAAGTATCTGCAATTATTTTCATACTTTTTAGGGTGTGAAAATAATTGTAGAATCAATTAATAGGTAAAGATGTATTTTCCATTTAAAACGACACTCTTTTATCGAGCTCCGATAAGGTTCTGATGCAATATCTACAAGACAGGTGTGCAGTTTGCAGCGAATGCGTGGTCATGATTTGATAAGCGCGTCTATCGAGCAATATATTGAAACAGTGTAAATCATACCATCCTTCTCTTTCCTTACAAAATTTTGATATGTTCCTTGTTCTTTACACGTTACAGCAGACCGAAATCGTGTACTGGCCCGTCGTGTATAAAAACTTCACACTGATAAACCATGTGATGAATAAAACTGAACTATGTACGTAGCAGTGGCGGCCAGTGCTAAGGTTTGCAGGTTTGCGCAACCTCCAAAAAGACGCTGGGATAAAAAAGAAAGTTAATTATTCTTTATGTTGTTTATTTTATTTATTGATAACAGATTTATGGTTACCAAACGTAATGCTGACTATAGCGGATTCCACCGATTCGTAAGGGTTTGACGACATTATTGGGTCCATGGTTTGCAAAGTTTGCAGGCTAGACTGCAAACTTTGCTTTACACATATGCACCTGCGCCTTAACTCACATTTTGTTCGCTTAAAATACTTGCTCATAAGCAAGCATTAGGTTGTACTTGTGGGTGCAAACCAAATATTGATTCGCTATTATAATCTGCAGTGGCGGCTAGTAGCTAAAACTAGAGGGGGTGCTGCGACGGCGTTTGTGTTAAAATTGTGTAAAAGCAAATGAGTTCAAAAAATTAATAACATAAACCACCTCTGTTGCTTCCCAACGAACCTCCAATAGATATCTCAACTTTAGGAAAAGTCGAAAATGCAAAATTTCGAGGAAAAATTGGAATTTCGTGATTAAATAATGAATTTTGTCTGGTTTTTTAGAAAGTTTCCTGAGCTTGAAATATATATTTTTTAAAACGATATTTTTTCCTTTTTAAATATAAACTTTTTAAGAAAAATGTCGAATTCAAACTCAAAATTAAAGAAATAGTAAGAAAAATTTCTATTTTTAAAATTGTTCGAAGTTTTGAAACAAAATTCAAAAAAGAACTTGCAGTTCAATTACAAATAAATTCCAAAAATGTGAATTTTAATTACAAAGGATCGACTTCAAGCTGAAATATTTGATCTTTGAAGCTTCTCTGGTAACTTTAAAATTACTAGAAAAAAATTAAATTAGAACATTAAATTGTCAATTAATTTTTTTAAATATTTTTAATATTTTTAATTTTGAAATCTCGACTTTTCTAGAAATGTTGACTCATTTTTGAAAATTTCAATAATTCCTACTTTAAAAGTCGAAATTTTGCGAATATTTTTGACAATTAATTTATTTTTAAAAATTGTTTTTTTTTCATTGATTCCGACATTGCTAATTTTTCAAAAATTTTATGTAAAAATAACAAATTTCAACTTTTTTCTTGAAATGTTGTCCGCTTTTTCTCCAAATTTTGAGCTTAATCTTTGAATTTTAATCTATTTTTTATCGAAATTTGACGGACTTGACAATTCCGTGAATAAATTTAACAAATAAAAATAACAGTTCTAGAAAAATTGGAAATTTCGATTCAGAATTTTCTTTGGTTCTATAATAGTGGTAAGTTTTTTTTTAGCGAAATATCAAATCGCAAAAAGTTGAAATTTAGAAGGTTTAATTTTTTTGAAATTCAATATTTTTTTCACAATTTAATATTTTTCTCAAAATTCAAAATTTTTCTGAAAATTCAATATTTTTCTGAAAATTCAATATTTTTGTCAAAATTGAAAATAACTTTTTTTTTTAATTTCTTCGTTTTTTCCCAAAATGTTGACATTTTTGAAGAAACTTCATGGTTTTTTTCTGAACATTTTTTGTTAAAATTTCTACATAAAGAATTCATGAAAGCAATTACTAAACACGTATTTAATCGATTTCAAAAATGTTAACCCCAAGCGGGGTGAAAAAGGATATTTAACTGAACATTAAAATTTAAAATTTTCTTTTACAAGCCAAAAATTGGGTTTTGAAAAACAATTCTGTTCGAACAAGGCAACATTTAAAAAGTCGAAATTTTCGAAAACCTGAAAAAAATTTCGAAACAAGACGCATTTTTAAGTTCTAAGGGGATGACAGATTATTGAATATTAAAAGATGTCAGCACTTTCTAAAATAATTTTGGCTCAACAAGACAAAATTTTGAAATGTCGAAATTTTCAAAAAAATTTGTAAATTTCGATAGTTAACATTTTGAAAAAACTGTAAAATGTTTTAAAAAAGTCGAAATTTTTAAAAAAGGTCTTAATTTTTAAATCAGGACGAAATTTTAAAAAAGGTCCAAATTTAAAAAAAAAATCGAAATTAAAAAAAATTTTTTAAATAAAAGTAGAAATTTAAAAAAAAGAGCCGAAATTTCGAAAATAAGTTGTAGCTTTCAAAAGAAAAGTCCTTTCAAAAGAAAAATCAAAACTTCGAGAAAAGATCGAAAATTTAAAAAATAACTGGAATTTTTAATAAAAATGAAAATCATCAAAAATCAAAATTTTCCATATGTTGGAAAATGGAAATTTTCCAAATTTTGGTCAATCAAAATTTTCCAAAATTTGGAAAAAACGCCACATCGGAATAATTGAAATTAACCGGAAAAAATCAAAATTTTCAAAAAGGTCAAAATTTTGAAAGATTCAACACTTAAAAAAAGTTTAAATTTCCAAAAAAAGTAAATATTTAATAAAGCCGTAGGTTTTCAAAACAGTAATATTTTTGTAAATGTGTAAATTGTCAAAAAAAGTTAAAATTGGGAGAACAAATCAAATATTTGAAAAACGGTTAAATTTCAAAAAATAAATTGTAAAATGCGGAAGTTTTTGAGGTTGACATTTTGCAATTAAATCGAAAATGTCAGAAGTGCCGAAATTCTCACAAAATATCAAAATTTCTAGGAACATACGAACGAAATTCTTAACAAAAGTGGAAATTTTCGAATGAAGTTAAAATTTTGAAATAGATCAAAATTTTAAAAGATTTCAATTTTTGTGGAAATGAAATTTCGAGAAAAAAATTGAAATATCTGTACAAAAAAGTCGAAATTTTAGGAAAATAATCCATCGGTTATTAGTTTTTTTAAAGAAACATATCAAAATGCGGAAGTAATGAAAAATTTTCCTAACATTTTTTGGTTTTTTTCCAAAACTTTGACATTTTTACAGAAATGTCGGGATTTTTTTCTAAAAGTTGTTAGTCAAAATTATAAAATAAACTTAAAAAAGTCAAAATGCCGTGGAAAACCTAACATTTTTAAAGCAAATCAGAGGAACATAGAAAATTAGAAGTTGAAATTTCCAGAAAAATGTTAACAACAAAATTGGCTGGAAAAGTAGTTTCGAGAAAATTTATTGGTATAATATATTTAGGAAAATAAAAATTTTCCCAACAAAAAGAATCAAAATATTAGAAAAAAATAAAAATTTTTCTACAATATAGTAGAAATTGCAAAATCAGGTAAAAACGGGAAGATTTGGTATTATTTTTTTCAGAGAAATAACAAAATGCGAGGAGAGTTGAATTTAGTTTGCTTCTTGAAATTTTCATTAGTTTCTCAAAATTTTGAAATTTTTAGAGAAATGTAACCTTTTTTCTTCAAAATTTCAATTCTTCCTCGAAATATTAATTTCTTTATCAAAAGATTTAGAAAAATTAATTTTTGAAAATGCGTTTTTCATCAACATTAGAAATAAAATAGATTTTAGAAAGAAAGATGAAATTTTTATAAAAGGAATCGGAGAAAATTTAAAATTTCTATAAAAAAGTGTTATGGAAAAGTTTTCAAAAAAAGACCAACATTTTGAGAAAAAACTCGAAAGCTGAATTGGGGGTGCTGCAGTTCCTCAGTGCATATACGCGAGCCGCCACTGATAATCTGTCATCGGTCAATGTTGCGAGTCTTGAAACACAAATAAAAATAAATTCAGTGCAAAGTTTAATTGCACAGCCATTCTGTAACCGATCTATGTCGAAAAAACTGGAAATTAAGCGACGTGGATGACCTATTCCAGACTTAAATATTGTGTAGACCGTGTTTTGTAAAAAGCGAAGTTTTAACAGAAATAGTTCGCCAAGCTAAAGAACGATTCAGTTTCATTGGTCATTTAATTGCAGCAACCTTATTTTTTTCTAAAAAGTTTAACCAATATAAAATCACTTTTCCCGAAAAGAATTTTAAAGAAACCGCTAAGGTTTATCAATTTTTTAATTTACAAAAACTAAGAGCTGAATTACCTGTAATTTACGAAACAGAAAAGTTTTAATCGGCTTTTGGTTTACTTGTACTCTATAACATTATTTCAGAAAACAGTGAGCTTAGTGAAACTATAAATCTTTTAAAAATCTTGATAACTATCCCAATGGCTTCTGCTGAAGCAGAGTGGTGCTTCTCCAGTTTGGAAAGAATACTTTTAAAAAAATATATATGCCAGGAAAGATTGTCCGCATTAACGATGTCTTCAAAAAAAAGGACTTAATTTAAGAAATACTCGACTTCAGTAAAAAGTTATTGATAAATTTGCAGCTGCCAAAGATCCTCCGTCGTATGGACTTCCTCTTCTTTTTCTTTCTGGTTTTTCTTTCAGCTTAATTTAAAATTTCCAGTTTCGGCACATTTTTGCAAATGTCTCTTTGCAACCCCCAAATTTTATTAGCACCAGCCGCCACTGGTACATAGGATGCGTTTAAACAATATCCCATCTAGTATGTTGTTTTAATTTTTTGGCGTATGTTCCTTATTATGTTACTGCAATTTTCCTCAGTAAAGAAATGTAGGCGACTGATATAACTGAAAGTTAGAAGAGAATTCTAAGTGCCATCACAACTAAAAATTTCTCTATCGAAGGCTAGCGTTGGGAACGAGCAAGATCCTCTTATTGTTTCATGCTGGGAATCGATCTACCCCTGTGAGGCTCAAAATCACCAACTCTGCGTGATACAATAATAGGGAAAAATGTTAAGTCGAAAATTACGCAATTTGATCAGTGTCGTAATTATTGGTTATTATTTTACGTTAATATCTTTCACGATGCATATCTAAGGTTGAGGTTATGTTAAAATTAAATGTCAATTTGACCGATAGTGATCAAGTAAGGAGCATACGTTAACAAGCCAAAAAACTACAGCAACACATTATTGGGTAAACTTTTTGTACTTTTACATTCGAAGTGGTTTAGTGAGCCTCATTTTAGGCATTAAACTTTTTCCGTTTCTTTGGCTATTACTCAAAACTAGTACGAGACGTCAACCGGTAATAAATACGGAGCGCAAATTCTATTCCACCGGGTATACACCGTGAATTTAATTATGAAAATGGTAATGATTTCCCAGGCAGACGTTTATCTTTATTCAAATCCATACGTCATCGTGATTAGCCCTATTTGTAAATGTCTGCGTTCCGAGCAATATAGGTCAGAAGGGAATATGACAAGATAAGAGGCAAAGGAAAATTATTCCAACTCCGCTCACATATCTATCAGTTTATCTTATCTGTAAAGTGATTTAAAAGGTTCTTTGGAGGCAAAACACAACGACGGAATGTTGGGGAGTTTGTACATGTAAACGCAAAGGAGCATGCGACACAAGAGAGAAACGAAGACATGCTAACGACAGAACTGTTTAGAATATTTCGACACGTAAACTCATAAATGTTGGGTGGGCGGATATTTTGACAAACTTCAAACGGCATCTCTCATCTTCGACATTTATAATAAATCAGAGGGGCGATGGGGAAGACACAGCTTCCATTCATACCCATTTAGGCACTAATTATTCAGAGACATGCCTCCTGATGTATCTGAAATCTGCAGGGATGTTTGTTCAATGGATCGGACGAATGATCGATGGGTTGCACATGCATCAATTCCTAAACATGTTAGAATTAAGAAGTTGGGGATGGTGGAACGGTCCTTGGTTATCTCCAAAAATTGAAATACAAATCTTGTCCCCTGAAACCAAGAAAGATTAAAAATACAACAAAGTTTGCTCTAACGCGTTAGAGCAACTTTTGTTGTATTTTTAAATTTTGGTTTCGGGGGACAAGAAATAATAATAGTTTAGTTTGTGAACTGAAAACTTCTTTAGGCAGCTTTTTTAGGTTCGGTGATTTGTTTGTTAGGAGAATATTCAAAAATGAAACTCAATCATCAAACACGAAACTAACTGCCTACGCGATGGACGCCAGGTTTGTCCACGGATGGGGGATACTGCACGAACGAAAAAAAAGGTGTCGAAAAAGCGTTAGCGCAACTTTTGTTGTATTTTTAAATCTTTCTTGGTTTCAGGGGACAAGAAATAATAATAGTTTAGTTTTTGAACTGAAAACTTCTTTAGGCAGCTTTTTTAGGTTCGGTGCAATTTAATAAACTTGTGCTAACTCCGAAAATGTTCATCTAAATGAATTAATGTAAAAGACAAATTTGATCTACATTCTATCCTTCGGCCAAATCAAAAACAATTAATACCATATGGGCCTTGGAATGCAAGTATAATGAGTCACCAATTTTCATTTACGTAGATTTTCTTTTAAGGATAAAAAATTGAAAAACCATTCCCGACCTCCAACTTTGAAGAGCTTTAATTAGCAAGGAAAAATTTATGCTAATTGTCGATGCAGCGTCATCTCCTGATTTTTTTTTATTTATCCATGTATACGCTGTGTTCGAATGCAGTTCTTAAATTAATATTAACACTTCGTATAATAAGGTGTGGTAAGCTTAAAATAAAAATTATTAATTAAAAGAATGCTTTTCATGGCATCGGTTTGATCAAGATGATGCTTTTGGCGTGAATCCAAGCGTATGTCACTCATTATCTTACCTCTTAATCCTTGGTGCAGATATTCAGAATGACTAACGCGGTTTATGAGGTCGCGCTGTGCCAACGTCTCAGCTGGCTGTGGTATATTATGTATCGATACAGCAACGGTTACTCTTAAGTATAATTATTGTGTTTCGAGTAAATAATTATTCAGGTTTATTAATTAGTAATTAATCAATAATTATTAAACCTCCGTAATTAATTAGTAATTAATAAACATGGTTAATTAATTGCACGCAACACAGTAATTATACTTAAGAGTAACCTATACCAGCAACGATGTATGTGGCAATTGCATTCACAGTATTTTATTGAAATATAAATCTTGTCCCCTGAAACCAAGAAAGATTAAAAAACACAACAAAGGTTACTCTAACGCGACAGCCAAGCTATCATCTTCAGAGAGATACGACTATTTTATTAATAAAAAACATTAGGGAACGTTCGTCAACCTTTGAATAATTCTTTTGTTTGAGTTATATCGAATAATATTAAAAACTTCTCGATAAATGCATCTACGAATCGTTCTCTGCAAACGTCGTAAATTTTCATCAGATTTAGTCATTTCGGTAACAAAGCATTCTAATGAAGGTTAATTTGCGACTTTCAAAGCTTTTCCAATTATTTGTCGCAAATAACGTTCGGGGGACAGTTCTGATAGCCGGAAATTAATGTTTTTAGAAGTTCCGTGGAAAAAATAGAAATCTTATTTCGAAATCTGCGAACTTTAATAGGGGAAAGCCATCTAAAATTAATTACTCGGAAATACGCCGGGAAAATTAATTGCTTTTTTAATTTATGATATTTTTAAATTAACGTTCAGTTCACTCGCTAATTGCGATCGCACCGATGTAAAATTGTGTGTATGGAAAACAAGTAGCTTGTTTGATTAGAGAAGTGAATTTATATACAGGGTTTAATAAAGGAGCGACGTCAATTATCAAATACTCAGTTACTTGTTCGTTTTGTTTTATGATGTGTCCATTGATTGATGAATACGATTCGTTATCTTGGCAAAATTTTTTTATCTTGCCTTACCAAGACCCAAAGCTATACATTACACATTCACTATTTCCAGAAGCAACTACTAAGCGTAAAACGTCGATAACTATCAAGTATAATGAAGTTGTGATAAAAATTGGAAAAATTATGTATATGGAAAAGAAACATGCCTGACTGAAGGAGCTAAGAGCAAACATTAGGTCAAACTAACTTAACCTCTAGCGCCAATCAATCTCCATCTAAACAAAGTAAAGAGAGTGTATCATTGTTTCTTATTATTTTAATTGCACAATCACTGTAAAACAATGTATTTGTTTTTAAGCATACGTTGCAACTAATTGATAGC
Organism: Dastarcus helophoroides; assembly: GCA_028583605.1. Lineage (NCBI taxonomy): Eukaryota > Metazoa > Arthropoda > Insecta > Coleoptera > Bothrideridae > Dastarcus > Dastarcus helophoroides. The sequence continues at coordinate 42,119,146 of CM053330.1, read as the reverse complement.
TGACACCCCTGACTACTGATATGTGCGTAAGCATTCAATAATTATTATAAAAAAAGATGAATAACTACCAAGTATTATGAAGTTGCGATAAAAATTGGAAAAATTATGTATATGGAAAAGAAACATGCCTGACTGAAGCAGCTAAGAGCAAACATCAGGTCAAACTAACTTAACCTCTAGCGCCAATCAATCTCCATCTAAACAGGATAAAGAAAGTGTATCAATGTTGCTTATTATTTTAATTGTGTAAAACAATTTATTTGTTTTGAAGCGTCAACCTTGCAACTAATTGATAGTTGAGACACCTGACTACTGATATTTGCGTAAGCTCTCAATAATTAATATAAACAAAAGTGAATAACTATTAAATATCATGAAGTTAAACATTTTTTATCTATGCAAGAAGAATGCAACCTAGACTACAAATTCATGCAGCCCTCCAGGCGGCGTGTATAGTGGCGAATCATAGGTAGCTGAACTACCAACGGTTGAAACATTGCCACCTAGCGAAGCGGTTGCTCTCTAGGAGAGTTCCCAGAAGACAAGGATTCTATAATGCACAGACCAATAGGTTTGAACATTTATTAGATTCGAAGTTTGGAAACCAAATACCGGTTTCGATCTTGTTAGATCTCGTCAGTTTGGTATATCTAACTCGAATGCTAACAAATGTTTCGACAAGTAAGTACTAAAAAATGAACGAACGTCAAGCGTGTGACTCTCAAACTACCGCGACCTATTGGTCCATAGAGAAAACTATGACTATTGCCACCAATGTCGTATGCAGAGACTAAATAGATTGAACCTAATACGGTAAGCAGTGAAGCTAGTTGAAAGCCTGGCGAAAGCCTAGCTCCATCTAGCTCGCAATGCCATCTTATTATTTGACAGACCTTTGCGAAGATAACATCGTTTTTTTTTTAAGAAAATGGGCTGTAAATATGGGGAAGTGTACTGTGGATCATTGTTGAAACCTCAGTGAACACATTAGTAAAGGAAAATCAAGAGTTTCATTCTTTGGGTAGGTAAAAATAAAATATATAAATATTGAATTATCGGCGTGCGCGCGTCGCCATTTCACTGCAATCATGACGTGTTTACAGCATCGGCTTAACAATATTGTACACAGACGTCGCGTATTGAAAGAAAATTATTTTACTATTAAACCAAGATGTCTTTGAAAATAATTCTCCTGAACTTTTACCAAAAAGCACTTATAAAAATTATCCTATTGGTCCAAAAGCCCCTAATTCTAAAGTTTCATCTAAATCGTTAGAACCGTTACGCGGCAAGTTTCGTATTTATAAATTTTACTTAATCCGACCATATCAAAGAGTAGTGGAATGCACCTCTCCACTTCCCCGGATTTTAGCTTCAACTGTACGCATGAGACAACATTGAAACGTTCAGTCTATTTAGTCTCTGGTCGTATGCAAGGAGAATATAACGCAGAATGAATTTGCTGTCTAGGTTATATTCTACTTGCATATGATTTTTTTTAAATAAATTATGAAAGTATAAGAAATATAAAAAAAAGGTTGTAGCATTGGACATCGATATTTCGCTCTTATTTCAACTCGTCAGCAAACCATAACAAAGAAAAGATAAAGGAGGAAGAAGTATTTAAAAATAATAAATTGAAATACACAAAAAATTTTGAACGTGAATAGGCGTTTCCTCAATAATTTACGGTGGTAAAAATTTAAATATTTAAAGCCATTTTTTAAAAAGTGGAAACTTTCAATAAAAATCGATTTTTTCAAAAAATTCGCGATTTTTAAAAAGTCACCATTTTGAAATAACACGAATTTTCAATAAAAGTAAGTACAGTCGAAATTTTCAAAAAAGTTTCGAAAAAATTCGAAGTTTTGTAAAAATTTTCAAAAATGCCAAAATTTTGAAAAAATCAGAATTTTCAAGGAAATGGCAATTTGAAAAACTCAAATTTTGAAAAATTCAAATTTTGAAAAACTTAAATTTTGAAAACTTTAAATTTTGAAAAAGTCGAAATTTTGAAAAAGTCGAAATTTTGAAAAAATCAGAATTTTCAAGAAAGTGACAATTTGAAAAACTCAAATTTTAAAAAACTTAAATTTTGAAAAACCTAAATTTTGAAAACTTTAAATTTTGAAAAAGTCGAAATTTTGAAAAAGTCTAAATTTTGAAAAAGTCTAAATTTTGAAAAAATCAGAATTTTCAAGGAAGTGGCAATTTGAAAAACTCAAATTTTGAAAACTTTAAATTTTAAAAAAGTCGAAATTTTGAAAAGGTCGAAATTTTGAAAGTCTAAATTTTGAAAAAATCTGAATTTTCAAGGAAGTGGGAATTTGAAAAACTCAAATTTTAAAAAACTTAAATTTTGAAAAATTTAAATTTTGAAAAAGTCGAAATTTTGAAAAAGTCGAAATTTTGAAAAAGTCGAAATTTTGAAAAAGTCTAAATTTTGAAAAAATCAGAATTTTCAAGGAAGTGACAATTTGAAAAACTCAAATTTTGAAAAACTTAAATTTTGAAAAACTTAAATTTTGAAAACTTTAAATTTTGCAAAAGTCGAAATTTTGAAAAAGTCTAAATTTTGAAAAAATCAGAATTTTCAAGAAAGTGGCAATTTGAAAAACTGAAATTTTGAAAAATTTAAATTTTGAAAACTTTAAATTTTGAAAAAGTCGAAATTTTGAAAAAATCAGAATTTTCAAGGAAGGGACAATTTGAAAAACTCAAATTTTGAAAAACTTAAATTTTGAAAACTTTAAATTTTGAAAAAGTCGAAATTTTGAAAAAGTCTAAATTTTGAAAAAATCAGAATTTTCAAGGAATTGGTAATTTGAAAAACTCAAATTTTGAAAAACTTAAATTTTGAAAACTTTAAATTTTGAAACAGTCGAAATTTTGAAAAAGTCTAAATTTTGAAAAAATCAGAATTTTCAAGGAATTGGTAATTTGAAAAACTCAAATTTTGAAAAACTTAAATTTTGAAAACTTTAAATTTTGAAAAAGTCGAAATTTTGAAAAAGTCTAACTTTTGAAAAAATCAGAATTTTCGAGGAAGGGACAGTTTAAAAAACTCAAATTTTAAAAAACTTAAATTTTGAAAAACTTAAATTTTGAAAACTTTAAATTTTGAAAAAGTTAAATTTTAAAAACTTTAAACTTTGAATAAGTCGAAATTTTGAAAATGTCGAAATTTTGAAAAAATCAGAATTTTCAAAGAAGTGGTAATTTGAAAAACTCAAATTTTGAAAAACTTAAATTTTGAAAACTTTAAATTTTGAAACACTCTAAATTTTGAAAAAGTCAAAATTTTGAAAAAATCAGAATTTTCAAGGAAGTGGTAATTTGAAAAACTCAAATTTTGAAAAACTTAAATTTTGAAAAACTTAAATTTTGAAAACTTTAAATTTTCAAAAAGTCGAAATTTTGAAAGTTTAAATTTTGAAAAAATGAGAAATTTTAGGAAGTGGCAATTTAAAAAAACTGAAATTTCGAAAAAACCTAAATTTTGAAAACTTTAAATTTTGCAAAAGTCGAAATTTTAAAAAAGTCTAAATTTTGAAAAAATCAGAATTTTTAAGGAAGGGACAATTTGAAAAACTCAAATTTTAAAAAACTTAAATTTTGAAAACTTTAAATTTGGAAAAAGTCGAAATTTTGAAAAAATCAGAATATTCAAGGAAGTGGCAATTTAAAAAACTCAAATTTTGAAGAACTTAAATTTTGTAAACTTAAAATTTTGAAAAAGTCGAAATTTTGAAAAAGTCTAAATTTTGAAAAAATCAGAATTTTCAAAGTGAATTTAAAAAACTCAAATTTTAAAAAACTTAAATTTTGGAAGACCTAAATTTTGAAAACTTTAAATTTTGAAAAAGTCGAAATTTTGCAAAGTTCGAAATATTGAAAAAGTCTTAATTTTGAAAAACTTGAATTTTAAAAAACTTAAATTTTAAAAACTTTAAATTTTGAAAAAGTCGAAATTTTGAAAAAGTCGAAATTTTGAAAAAAATGGAATTTTCAAGGAAGTGGCAATTTGAAAAACTCAAATTTTGAAAAACTTAAATTTTGAAAACTTTAAATTTTGCAAAAGTCGAAATTTTGAAAGTCTAAATTTTGAAAAAATCAGAATTTTCAAGAACGTGGCAATTTGAAAAACTGAAATTTTGAAAACCTTAAATTTTGAAAACTTTAAATTTTGAAAAAGTCTAAATTTTGAAAAAATCAGAATTTTCAAGAAATTGGCAATTTGAAAAACTGAAATTTTGAAAACCTTAAATTTTGAAAACTTTAAATTTTGAAAAAGTCGAAATTTTGAAAAAGTCTAAATTTTGAAAAAATCAGAATTTTCAAGGAAGTGACAATTTGAAAAACTCAAATTTTGAAAAACTTAAATTTTGAAAACTTTAAATTTTAAAAAAGTCGAAATTTTGAACAAATCAGAATTTTCAAGGAAGTGACAATTTGAAAAACTCAAATTTTAAAAAACTTAAATTTTGAAAAAACCTATATGTTGAAAACTTTAAATTTTGAAAAAGTCGAAATTATCAAAGGTCGAAATTTTGAAAAAGTTTAAATTTTGAAAAAATCAGAATTTTCAAGGAAGCGACAGATTGAAAATCTCAAATTTTGAAAAACTTAAATTTTGAAAAACTTAAATTTTGGAAAAGTTGAAATTTTGAAAACAGTCAAAATTTTGGAAAAGTCGAAATTTTGAAAAAGTCAAAATTTTGAAAGTCGAAATTTTGAAAGAGTCGAAATTTTGAATAAATCTGAATTTTGAAAAAAACGGAATTTTGAAAGAATCAAAATTAAAAAAAACGATTTTTTGTATAATTTGTTCAAATAGAAAACACAAATTTTTTCTTTTTAGATGTCATCGGCGAAAACTCCGAGGTGTAAATTTTTGCATATGTAGCACGGGCTCAGAAAATCGAGTTCAAAGCTGCTGTATTATTGTATCCAGGCGTAGAATCTATGCTAACCGAATTATTTGCTTTTGCACTCAATTTTCCGGGGAGGTTCGTAGAAAGTATGCGCTGTGTTTTTCGCCTTTCGAATTTGTCCCCGAATTATCTAATATATTCTCGAAATTTTAACATTAAATATAAAATATTTGATTTTTTTATAGTTTGTTGATACTCCATTTTTAATTCCAAATTCATGATAACAGATAGTCCCAGAGGAAATTCAAGCTCACTGGTTTTGAAACCAAACTTAAGAAGAAGATCAAGTCCACTGGTTTTGGAACCAAACTTCGATTTCGTCGGGAATTTCGAAAAGAAATTGCAAATGTGAAAATGTGAAAACGTTGACATTAAAATCAATATGGTCGAAATTTTGAATGTGTTACTAACATTTCAACGTTAAAGACGAAATCTGAACAAAATCATTAAAAAAAGAACAGAAATTTCGAAACAAAAATAGAGCACTTGAATAAATAAAGATCGAGGAAGATACTGGAGAGACCATGTCGATAGAATGGGGGACGACAGATGGGCAAAGAGGGCAAAAGAAAAAAAAAAACCCACATCAAAAAGACTCCCTGGCAGACCACCTAAGAGATGGCACGAAAGCTGGACATCCGCATCACAAAAGGCCTTATTACAGAAAACCCAAGACTATGTCTTAACAAAAGTGGTGGAAGAAGAAGAAGAAGAGAAGCAGAGAAGAAGGGAGGAAGAGAAGAAGAGAAGAAGGGAAGAAGGAAAGAAGAAAAGAAGAGAAGAAGAGAAGAAGAGAAGAAGAGAAGAAGAGAAGAAGAGAAGAAGAGAAGAAGAGAAGAAGAGAAGAAGAGAAGAAGAGAAGAAGAGAAGAAGAGAAGAAGAGAAGAAGAGAAGAGAAGAAGAAGAAGAGAAGAAGAGAAGAGAAGACAGAGAAGAAGAGAGTAGAGAAGAAGAGAAGAAGAGAAGAAAAGAAGAAGAGAAGAATAGAAGAAGAGAAGAAGAGAAGAAGAGAAGAGAAGAAGAGAAGAAGAGAAGAAGAGAAGAAGAGACTATGTCTTAACAAAAGTGGTGGAAGAAGAAGAAGAAGAAGAGAAGAAGGGAAGAAGAGAAGAAGGGAAGAAGAAAAGAAGAGAAGAAGAGAAGAAGAGAAGAAGAGAAGAAGAGAAGAGAAGAAGAGAAGAAGAGAAGAAGAGAAGAAGAGAAGAAGAGAAGAAGAGAAGAAGAGACCTATGTCTTAACAAAAGTGGTGGAAGAAGAAGAAGAAGAAGAGAAGAAGGGAAGAAGAGAAGAAGGGAAGAAGAAAAGAAGAGAAGAAGAGAAGAAGAGAAGAAGAGAAGAAGAGAAGAAGAGAAGAAAAGAAGAAGAGAAGAAGAGAAGAAGAGAAGAAGAGAAGAAGAGAAAGAAGAGAAGAAGAGAAGAGAGAAGAAGAGAAGAAGAGAAGAAGATAAGAAGATAAGAAGAGAAGAAGAGAAGGAGAGAAGGAGAGAAGGAGAGAAGGAGAGAAGGAGAGAAGGAGAGAAGAAGAGAAGAAGAGAAGAAGAGAAGAAGAGAAGAAGAGAAGAAGAGAAGAAGAGAAGAAGAGGAGAAGAGGAGAAGAGGAGAAGAGGAGAAGAGGAGAAGAGGAGAAGAGGAGAAGGGGAGAAGAGAAGAAGAGAAGAAGAGAAGAAGTGAAGAAGAGAAGAAGAGAAGAAGAGAAGAAGAGAAGAAGAGAAGAAGAGAAGAAGAGAAGAAGAGAAGAAGAGAAGAATAGAAGAAGAGAAGAAGAGAAGAAGAGAAGAAGAGAAGAAAAGAAGAAGAGAAGAAGGGAAATAGAGAAGAAGATAAGAAGATAAGAAAAGAAGAAGAGAAGAAGGGAAATAGAGAAGAAGATAAGAAGATAAGAAGAAAAGAGAGAAGAGAGAAGAAGAAGAGAAGAAGAAAGAAGAGAAGAAGAGAAGAAGAGAAGAAGAGAAGAAGAGAAGAAGAGAAGAAGAGAAGAAGAGAAGAAGAGAAGAAGAGAAGAAGAGAAGAAGAGGAGAAGAGGAGAAGAGGAGAAGAGGAGAAGAGGAGAAGAGGAGAAGAGGAGAAGAGGAGAAGGGGAGAAGAGAAGAAGAGAAGAAGAGAAGAAGAGAAGAAGAGAAGAAGAGAAGAAGAGAAGAAGAGAAGAAGAGAAGAAGAGAAGAAGAGAAGAAGAGAAGAAGAGAAGAAGAGAAGAATAGAAGAAGAGAAGAAGAGAAGAAGAGAAGAAGAGAAGAAGAGAAGAAAAGAAGAAGAGAAGAAAAGAAGAAGAGAAGAAGGGAAATAGAGAAGAAGATAAGAAGATAAGAAAAGAAGAAGAGAAGAAGGGAAATAGAGAAGAAGATAAGAAGATAAGAAGAAAGAAGAAGAAGAGAAGAAGAGAAGAAGAAAGAAGAAGAAGAAGAGAAGAAGAGAAGAAGAAGAAGAGAAGAAGAGAAGGAAAATAAGAGAAGAAGGAAATAGAGAGAAGAAAGAAGAGAAGAAGAGAAGAAGAAGAGAAGAAGAGAAGAAGAGAAGAGAAGAGAAGAAGAGAAGAAGATAAGAAGATAAGAAGAAAAGAAGACAAGAAGAGAAGAAGAGAGAAGAGAAGAAGATAAGAAGAAAAAGAAGAAAAGAAGAAAAGAAGAAAAGAAGACAAGAAGACAAGAAGAGAAGAAGAAGAGAAGAAGAGAGAAGAGAAGAAGAGAAGAAGAGAAGAAGAGAAGAAGAGAAGAAGAGAAGGAAGAGAAGAAGAGAAGAAGAGAAGAAGAGAAGAAGAGAAGAGAAGAAGAGAAGAAGAGAGAAGAGAAGAAGAGAAGAAGAGAAGAAGAGAAGAAGAGAAGAAGAGAAGAAGAGAAGAAGAGAAGAAGAGAAGAAGAGAAGAAGAGAAGAAGAGAAGAAAAGAA
>CM053330.1:42075303-42103383 GCA_028583605.1 Dastarcus helophoroides | reverse complement strand
AAACTTCGACAAACGTCAAAATTTAAACAAAAATGCCGAAATTTTCAAAAATAAAAAAATGGAAATTTTAAACGAAGTCGAATATTTCAAAAAGTTCATACTTTCAAAATAAATCGTTGATATTTTTGCAAAAAAGTCGAAGTTTTCAGGAAAAGCTAGAATGTTGAAGAAAGTCGAAATTTCAAAGAACTTGAAATTTTCAAAAGAGTTAAAAAAATAAACCATTTTCTAAAGAAGTGTAATTTAAAAAAAAAACAATTCAAAATTACAAATCACTCGAAATTTTGGGAAAAAAACCAAGATTTTCAAAAAAAGAGAGTCAAAATTCCGGAAAACGTCAAAATTTAAAGAAAGAGATCGAAATTTCTCAATAAAAGGGAGACATTTTGAAAAATGATTGAATTTGCAGGAGGATTAAAATTTTTGAAAAAGTCGATATTTTCAGGGAAGAAGCTAGAATGTTGAAGAAAGTCAAAATTTTGAAAAACTGGAAATTTTTAAAAAAATTTAAAAAACTAATACCTTTTAAAAAAAGTGTAATTTAAAAAAAACAATTCAAAATTACAAATAACTTGAAATTTTGGGGAAAAAAGCCAAGATTTTCAAAAAACAGTCAAAACTTCGAAAAACGTCAAAATTTAAACAAAAAGATCGAAATTTTCAAAAATTAATGGAAGAAATTTTTAAAAATGATTGAATTTGCAAGAAGATTGAAATTCTTGAAAAAAATCGACATTTTTAGGGGAAAAGCTAGAATGTTGAAGAAAGTCAAAATTTCGAAGAGTTTAAAATGTTGAAAAGAGTTAAAAAAATAAAAACTTCCAAAAGAAGTGTAATTTTTCAAAAAATAATTCAAAATTACAAGTAAGTCGAAATCTTGGAGAAGAAAACCAAGATTTGCAAAAAAAAGTCAAATCTTCGAAAAACGTCAAAATTTAACCAAAAATATCGAAGTCCAAAGAAGGTTTCACCCCTTTACCACATCGGCAATTAAATAAATAATTACGCGATACGTATTTCGCCAGCAGAACTGGCATTTTCAAGCGCACTAATCTTAAACGATTAGCAAAAGATGCATCGACGTCATCTGCATTGAGATTCAAATCGATACTTATCGAAATTTAACACAAATCTCCTGCCGCTTTGTAGTAGATTTTCAGAATCGGCAACATTGCGCTATTTATGCGAAAAAATTAGTCGTCGTAGCTTTCATCGAAGGCATCTGGAAGGCGTAGTGGAGCTGCTATGTTGCTATTACTTCAAGAAGTTTCCCTAACGTGGGTATATTTCGCCTTGCGATTACGTAAAAACGGTACATTGAAATATCCCCATATTTTACTATTTTATGCTCGATATAACCGTACATAAAGTATTACTTTTTTTATCAAAAGCTATGGAAAGGTTTGGGTGCAATAAATTAAAATCTCTTCGAAAGCATTCTTCGCACATCGTTAGTTTGACATTGAATATCTCAGCTTCAGTGCCGCCGCGGGTCTTCTAATTTTGCAAGCATGGTAGGCAACACCTGAACAGGAATTTATAGAAAGTCTGCAATTCACCGTGGAGTACCTTAACTCTTCCTGGCGACACGGTTCGCGTATCATTTTCTAATTTTTTTTAGTCGTATCATTTTCGAATTTTTTTAGTCGCAATCATTTTCAATTTTTTTTCTAGTTTTTAATGTCAGTATCAATTTTTATTATCTACTTGCAATATACTTCCTCTAAAACAGGTGCTCAGGATACTGCGCTTTGGTCGCCTCCGTCGGTACAATCCAAAAACAAAACAGATATGCTATCAGTTAGTCGATATAACTGATATTTGCGCCAATTCCGTATTTCAAAGTGACACTGTTTCTTATTATTTATTTAAAATACGTGTGCACGTAATAAATAACATAAACTTGTAGATTTATTTAAATTATTTATTAACAATGCATCGTAGGAAGTCATGGACATAGCAGCCAGTGTATAACACCGTCCCTGTGGCGCAGAGGATAGCGCGTTGGACTTCTAATCCAAAGGTCGTGGGTTCGATCCCCGCCAGGGATGCAGGCAACTTTTTTAAATGTAATACGCACCTACAGCAATCCCTGGCTTAAAAAAAATGACCAGCAATTACCAACTATCGTTCGTATGTCCCTGTGGCGCAGAGGATAGCGCGTTGGACTTCTAATCCAAAGGTCGTGGGTTCGATCCCCGCCAGGGATGCAGACATACTTTTTTAAAATATCTAGGAAAATGTATGGATATTCTCTTAACATGTGGATTATTTTCATATAATGTGAATTATTTCCATATATGAATTTTTTCATATATGAATTTTATTCATATATGAATTTTTTCATATATGAATATTTTCATACAGTATCGGCCAGTACACTATTTCGGTCTGCTTGCCAATGAGAACGACAAAGCATACTTCTGATATGAGGCAAGACGGAAAGAGAAACTAAATCGGCAGAGATGCCACATGGTAATTCATTTATGAGTATCATCTTCATTATGACCGGGATAAATCGTTTCAGCGCTTCATAATCTTCTTAGATTCAACAATTGGAAGAATGATAAGGGTACATGTGCAGCGCACATCTCACCTGACACCGATTGACATTATTTCTAGATGGACTTACGACTGGATCGAATCTGCATTAAATAAATCATCCTCTAGTAGCCCTCCGTCGCATACAATGGAGCATACTACGCATGTGGGCGGCAACAGGCATGTAGTCGGGGATTTATTCCAAATTAAAAATACTTCAAAATCGAATTTTTCGAACTTTTAAACTCAAATATTTCATATTGTTCCATAAATTGTGACAGTAATCCGAAAATGTTAGTCAAAACCATTCGCGAAAAAAACCGAAGTTTCCAGTTTTTTTCAGTGTAACCACTCAAAAAAAAGTAGAACTTCAAAAAAAAATTAAAATCTCTTGAAAAAAAAACGAAGTTTTGAGTTTATGCCAACAATTTATAAGAAAAAGTAAAAATTTAAAATAAGAACTCGGATTTTTGCGAAAAAAAATTTAGTACAATTTTAAAAATAAAGAAAAAATCTCCCCAAAAAGACAAACTAACGTATAAATTTAGTTTTCTTGAAGATAATAAAAAATTATAAATTTAATACTCAGAATTTAAGAAATAGCTTCCAGCAAAAAAGAGGAATTTTTGGCAACATGTTTGGATGAAACTCGACAAAAAAGTAAAACATTAAAAAAAAATATTTTAAAAATGTTTGGCACTTTGAGAATAAAATTGAAGAATAATCGTGAGTCCAACCGCTACTTTGTTACACGCTTCGCTATCGGCCAAAAAAAAGTGTTTTCATTAATTTTACATAAAATAGGCCTTTTGTTAATTTACAAGGTTTCTAAAGATGTTTAAATTCGAAGTCTGGTAATTAGTTAATTGTTAAACAAAAGCTACTAACTAAATTCCTTTTGTGGAGATCTTATGGCAAGATTAAGTTGTATATTTAATAGGAAAACTTACAATGTTTTTAACTGTCATAATATTATAGTTTAGATAGTAAATATACTTATTCTTCATGGTAGACCGTTATTGACCGGAAATATTATGTTTTTTTCAATTTATTTAACATTTCTTCGGCCCAGTTTGGAAATATTTAAATTTTTATGGTTTGTTGACAATTTTTTAAACAGTTTTTTAAATGCGACTACGTGATATTTAAATTTATGGAAAACGTCACTTCATGACAGTTCACAAGTTAAGAGGTTATTTTATTTTACATAGAATAGGAATAATGAAAAATAGGAGACCAAAAATTAGATATGGAAAAAATAATTTTTTTTTTTTTGATAAATTAGGAAAATATAAAAAAAATACATAAAAAAATTGTAGCACTGGACATCTATGTTTCGCTCTCATTTGAGCTCGTCAACAGTGCATAACATGGAAAGGGAACAATGAGGAAGAAATACTTGAAAATAAAATTTTTTTTAAAATATAAAAAAGCAAAATAAAGAAATTTTAACATGAATAGACGTTTCATCATCAATTTACTGTGTTAAAAATTTAAATATTTGAAGCCCGATCCACAAGAAACAACTACTCCGAGGGCTAATACCACTTCCGGCATTGAACTACACTTGTGGGTCGAACTTACATGCTCTTGGTGACTACAAACTATAAAAATTTAAATATTTCCAAACTGGGCCGAAGAAATGTTAAATAAATTGAAAAAAAGTAAATATACTGTCTAAACTATTAAGAAATTTAATTTTTTTAGGTTTTTCATGGTTTAAAGAATTAATAATTACCAGATTGATTATAACAATTATAAATATAGCAAAATTATGATCATATTAAGTATAGTTGCAATAAAACCTCAGCGAAGGAAAAAAAACATATTAGCAACTCTAATTTAATAATTATTATTCTACTTGAAATCTAAACGAAAAATTTAAAACTATATGTAAAATCAATGAAACTATTTTTTCCAACAGAATTTTTTTCTTTTACACGTTTAGATGATTTGGTCAATTTGAATTTTTGAATTTTATTTAATAATATAATAAAAAAGATTATTACTTGCTATGTTTTTGAAATAATCGCGAAAAACTGGACTGCTTTTTTCAAATCTTTATTTGTTAATAACAGCGGCAATTGTTTATGTGTCGATATTTAAATCCAGAAATTCCGGCTTTTTTCTCAAAATGAAAAACTATAAATTTCCAGAAAAGATAAAACTTCGAAGAAAATAATTAAAATTAAGCAACATTAGTCGAATAATGTTGTATAAAATTTTACTTTTTTCTTTGAAATTTGAAGTCTAAATTTCAGATTTTAAAACTGATATTTATTGAATTGAAATACAAATTTTGGTTACTATTCCTGCAACTTTGAATTTATAAAGGGATCATTTTGTAAAAAAAGAAAAAATCTGAGAAAAATACACAATTCGTTGAAAAATCAGAAATGTTGAAACAAATTTCTGGAATTTAGAAACTTGAGTTTGGACTGAAAATTTTAACAAAAAAAAAAGTGTAATTTTCGATAAAGCATACTTTTTTAAAATATAAATATTCTAGACATTACGAGTTTTTTCTGAAATTTCATAAGTTATTTAAATTTAAAGATTTAATTTTAGATTTTTATTTTTTGACTTAAAATTTTGACCTTTAATTCGATTTTCTAGAAAAAAAGGTTGAATTTGGAAGTAAAAATTTAAGCTTTTCTTAAAATCCAAACTCCAAATTAAAAACAAAACAAAAATTTTACATTTCAATCAAGAAAACACTGAACATTTAGACATTTTTCGGGGGGAAATTGTGAACTTTTTTTGGAAATTCTTCTCTTTTCTCGAAGTTTGAACATTAAATTAAAAATAAATTATGAATTTTCGACTTTAAAGACGAATTTTTTTCAATTTTTAAACTCAACTCTTCAATGTTGTTGCAATTTTAAAATTGCGACAAATATGAGAAAAGGTTGCTTTCAAAATGTGAGAAAAAATTTGAAATTTTGATAAAAAAGTTTCTGGAAAAATCAAAATTTTGAAAAAATTTTAAATCTTATAAAATAAAAAACCAGAGATTTAGAGTTAAAACTATTATAATTTTAATATTTTGAGAATAAATTTCAAATTCTTTAAGGCACTTTTACTTTTTTATAAAATTCCTAATTAGTTCAAATTTCATTTATTTATTTTTTTATTTTACATTAAAATTTTAATCTTGTTTTTGAAATTCGTTAAGAATGGTTTCTGAAATTTCGATTTTCAATTCGAATTTCCGAATTTTAAGTTAAACTTTCAAAAATAAGTTAGATTTTTGAATTCAATCATTTCTTTAAATGAAAATTAAAATTTTAAGTTTAAATGATTGTCTTGACATTTTAAGAATAAAAATGAGATTGCGAAAAAAGTCTACATTTTAAGGTCATAATTTTAGAAAAGAGTAGAATTTCGAATATAAACTCGAAATGCGGACGCATGGGTTCTCATAATTTGATAAGCGATTCTGTCGAACAGTATTAAATTTATTGAATCGTCCAACAATTTTCACACTTAACCATCTTCTTACACAATTCGAATAATTAATTTGTCTTTACACGTCGAACTGACCGAAATTATGATGTATTGGCCAACTTGGGATGTTATTGTTATTCGATTCAGAAGAAAAAGTGATAATTATTAAGTGGTATTTAACCTCCCAGAGCGCTGAAGAAGTCGTTGGGCGATTGGCTTTTTCCTACGAAGATCGACCAATACCTGATGCAAAGACGGTGTTAAATATCGTCCACAAATTTGAAAAATCGGGATGCATAACTGGTTGTAATAACAAGAGTTGTTTGGAAGCGCGTCAACCCGAATGTGGCAGGCCCTTATCCGACGAAAGAATGGCTAAGGAGGTAGCTGTGTTGCATTTGTCGAAGCAAAATGAACCTTGTTCTAGTGAGCAGATCGCAGAAGAAGTTAATGTGCCATCGCGAACAGTGCGAAATATTTTGAAAAGAAATGGGTACAAGTGTTATAAAGTATCCGAAACCCAAGAGATATTTCCCGAAGATCGATACAAACGTCTTGAGTTTTGTGAGTCTATGAGAGAAAAAGTTGATGTCGATGGACATTTATTAACCCACGTGCAAGAAAGACCATGTAATTTAGACCATTTACGGGATCGAATTGTAGAAGTCCTAGATAATATTTCCCCTGAGATGTTGGCATGCGTAAGAACTGAATTTTACGACAGATTAGGTTATTACGAAACACAAGGAGGGAACATTTTTGAACCATTTATTACATAGGCATTTTTTCTTCCATATTTTTGTTGAATTATTTTTTAAGTTTTCAGTTTAGATTGTCATCACACCGGATGATTATTTTTACACAGAGTTCATTTATATTTTAGAATTTTTGTTTTATTTTTCGTCAGACCCTGTTGATTAAAGAAAACAAAATCGTAAAATATCTGCAATTATTTTCATACTTTTTAGGGTGTAAAAATAATTGTAGAATCAATTAGTACCTAAAGATGTATTTTCAATTTAAAACGACACTCTTTTGATTTGATAAGCGCGTCTATCGAGCAACATATTGAAACAGCGTAAATCATATCATCCTTCTCTTTCCTTACAGAATTTTGATGTTCCTTGTTTTTTACACGTTATAGCAGACCGAAATCGTGTACTGGCCCATAGTGTATGAATATTTTCATATATGAATATTTTCATATATGAATATTTTCATAAATGCATATTTTTTTATATATGAATTTAGTATTATTATTATCGTATGAAATTTTTCTATCATAGGATATTTTTATGTTTTCCTGGGGGCACCAAAATTTTTTTAATTTTCCCCTTTCATGAAAAAAAGACGGGGGCAAAGAGATTCCAGCTTCAACCTTTTGGAAAGTTTCATAATGCATGTTGTAAAAACAGCCAAGTGGGAAGATTTGTTGTTTTTGGATAACTTTACTTAACATTATATTAAAAACTCCCGCTTTAGCGCATAAAAATTTTAAAAGGAAATTTTTTGGGGGGAAGCTTTTCCGAATGATTAAAGTTGAAAACTATTTAGATATAAAATTGTGGTCCTTAACAATAATCGTCCCTTGGGGTTATCGTCCGCGTCCGTACAAAATTAAAACCTCTAAAAACCATCTTTAAAGCCCGAAGATTTTGGTCGAGTATCTGCTTTATCTGTACCATGGTAAGGGCAAATTATTATAATCAAAACGAAAAAAGCTTCCCCTATTTGGGCTTTTGTAAGATATGATTTTTCTTTTTATTTTTTCCCCATTAAAACATGCGTCAATCCTAAGTTATAAAAAACGAAAAGCAAAACTAGATTTAAAAAACTAAACTAGAAACACTAGACTTTCCATAAAGTAACTTGTTAATTCTGAGCAGGAAATGCGGCTGTAATTAAAAACTAAGGGACAACGTTTTATGTTAATCCAAAGTGTCGATTTCTAACAATTTAACTTTTTTAAATTTCAAAAAAAAATTTTAAACCAATTTTTTAAATTTCACTTTCAAAAATTTTAGTTTTTTTTAGAAAACTGACAATGAAAATTTTTGAAAATTTCCCCCGTTTTGAAAAACTGAATTTTTCCAATTCGATGTATTAAATTTGAGACTTTTTTTTAATTCAATTTTATTTTTTTTAAGTATGACTTTCGAAAATCTATGTATACTCTTTAAAAATATCTTATTTTGGAAAATATTTAAACTTTTCTTTTTTGTTTTTTTTTTTTTTGTATTTTTTAAAAAAATTAAGTAATTTTTTTTAAGTATACCGTTTGAAAATTTTACTTTTGAATGAAAAAAATTTTAAATTTGGACTTTGATTTTTCTAAATTTCGACCTTTTTTTAAAATTTCAAAATTTCATATTTTTTTTTTGAGAAATTTAAAATTTTTTTATTAAAAAATTTCGATTTTTAAAAATTTTTTTAACGGTTTTTTTAATGTCAACCTTTTTTTAAAATTTCGACCTTTTGGCAAAGTTTCGATTTTTCGAAATGGAGAAATATAAAATGTCGACTTTTTCACATTTCGAAATTTTGTTTTTTGTATACTTTTTAACATTCAAATCTTTAATTTCGATTTTTTGTTAAATCTTGACGTTAACATTTTTTCAAAATTTTAATTGGGTTGACCAAAAACTTCAATCTTTTTTAAAGATCTTCAATTGGGTTTCAAAATTTTAATTACCAAAAATTTTTAAATTTGTGCCAAGTTTTTGATATTTTTTTAATTTTTGGGACATAAAATTTCGACTATTTTAAAAATTTCATTTTCAAAATTTGATTCTTTTGGAAATTTGAAGTTTTGAAATGTTTGCCTTATCTTAAATTTATATATTCGGGATTTCTCAAAATTTAGAAAGACAAAGTGTCAAAAAAAAAGTGACTTTTTGACAAAAGTTAGCTTTTTCTAAATTTGCACTTTCCTAAAATTTCGACTTTTTTTAACTGCCACTTGTGGGAAAAATTTTGGTTTTCCAAAAATTCGAATTGTTCAAAATTTTAGCTATTTTTCAAAATAAAAATTTTTTGGGAAAAATTAAAAGGGTTTCGGCTATTTTTTATTAAAATATTTTAAAATTTCGACATTCTTTGCAAACTGCGATCCTTTATTTGAAATTTGATTTTTTTTTTAAGTGAGACATTTTTAAAAACTTATTTGGGAAATTTCAAACTAAAATTTATAAAAAATTTTGAATTTTTCTAAAAAGTCGATTCCCCTTTCAAAAAGGTTTGACTTTTTTCAAAATTCGACTTTTAAAAATTTGATTTTTTTTTTAAAGTTTCCCAACTTTTTCAAAATATTATTTATAATTTATTAAACATTTTCCCAAATTTAAAACTTCATTTAAAAAAAAAAAGAGTTTTTTATTTTTTAAAATTTTAAAATAAATCAAAATTTCGGGCTCTTGTCGAAAATTTTCTTTATGATAATTACGAATTTTTGATTATTTTGGTTTCCACAATATCAAAATTCAACTCTTTTAAAATTTAACTCAAATTCTGAAAAATTTTTTAAAAGTCGATATTTTCCAAAAATGTTTCCTTTTTTCCCTCTCAAAAAGTCAACTATTTTAATAGTTAAAATGTTTTCAAAATATTCAGTTTTTTCAAAATCTTTATTTCCTCGAAATTTGAAATTTTTTTTAAAAGGGGGAAAATTTTTCCGGGGAAAAAAATTTTTTAAAATTCCACTTTTTTTTTAAAATTCGGGTTTTCTGATAAAATTTGGCTTTATTTTTGAACTGAATTTTTTCCTTTTTAAAAAAAATTTTTGGTATTTTATTTTTATTATTATATTTATTTTTTTATTATTATATTTAAAAAAAAATTACTCCTAGTATAAACATTTTTGATTTTTAAAAATGTTTCGAAGCTTAAAAAAAATTTCGAAAAAAGTCTTGAAGGTTATGTACAAATAAAATGCCAAAATTTAAATTTAATTCAAAAAAAATTGATTTTTTTAAGCATTAAATTTTTGATTAATTTTGAGTACATTTTTATTGTTTTAATTTCGAAATTTTGAGATTTTTCCTTTTAAACGTGACTCTTTTTCCCAAAATGTCAATAATTCCTAATTTAAAAATCGAAATTTTAGAATATTTGACAAAATTTTTTTTAAAAATTGTTTTTTTTCGTTTTTTTCTAAATTGTTACTTTATTTCCCAAAAATTTTTTTATACAAAAAAAGAAATTTCAACTTTTCTAGAAATATTGTTGCTTTATCTTCAAATTTGCCCTCTTGTCCTACAGAGTAGTAATTTTTTTAGAGAAAAAACAAATTGCAACAAATGTTGTAAATTTTCAGTTCATTTTTTTCTTGAAATTTCATATTTTTTCAAAATTTTTTTTTTTTATGCAAATTTGGAGTTATTCTTAAATTATCTACAAATAAAACAAATTTTGTGTGTTCAACTATTAAACTCCAGAATTGCTGAACGGATTTTTGTTCTTTCCTTGTTAGATTTGCCTCGACCGAATACCCAGAATAAGATTAAAATATTAAAAAATCCACATGTTTTAAGGAATCGTGTACAACGCCACCCTCTAATCATAATAGGAACATGACGGAAATTTTACCGCAACTACTTTAACCGAAAATGAGTTGTAATCAATTTCCAGTAGATGGCACTGTACCTGTTTGAATTAGGCCCGTTTTTAACGGTTTTTCGCATAGCCTTCAGGGGGGAAAGGGACGACCCTATTAAATATTTAATTTTAAAAAAATTTCTTTAGCTAATAGTAACACAAAATTTTTTAATTTGAGGTGGTACAAAAGTACCGCCAGGGCCAGTAGACTTAATAATTTTCCCGTTTCTTACCCCCAAATTACAAATAAAGCGCGTAAAATAAACATTTCGTGAAAAACTTAAAGATTCTAAAATAAATTAGAGAACTAAAATTTTTTTTAAGAAAAAATATTTTAAAGAAAAATCTCCATAAAAAGCAAAATTCTAAAAAAAATTCTTTGTCTAAATTTTTTAAAGAAAAAACACCAATTTCATTAAAAAAAAATGCAAATTTTGGAGAAAATGGGAAATTGAGAAAAATTTGAAATATCTTTAAAAAAGGTTAATTGAAATTTTTAAAAAAATAACCAAGACTCGGTGGTTATTTTTTTTAGAAAAAATATCAAAAGGCGAAAGCAGTTAAAAATTAAAATTTTTTTTCTTAAAAATTCTTCTTTTTTTCCAAATGTTGCATTTTTCCAAAAACTGTTGACTTTTTTTGAAATTTTAAAGGGTTTTTTGCGAAATTTTTTTTTTCAAAATTAGAAATAAATGAAGTAGAAGTTTTCAAGTTAGTAAAAAAAACTTGACATTTTTAAAAAAAAATAGAGGAGCATAAAATATGGAGAAGTTAAAATTCAAGAAAAAATGTAAGGGACAAATTTTAAAGAAAAAATAGAAATTTTTTAAGAAATTTTTTTATAAATATTAAAAAAAGAAACTTAAATAAGTCAAAAATATCTAAAATAATTTTTTAAAAAAGGAAACAGATTCAGGTAAAATCGAATATTCCCATAAATTTTTAATTTTAAAATGCAAGAATAGTGGGATTTTAGATTTTTATTGAAATTTTAATTTTTTTTCCAAAATTTTTAAAAAATTAGAAAGAAAAATTTAAAAAAGATTTTAAGATCCCCAAAAATCTTAAAAGAAATTACATTTCTATAAAAAGAAATCAGAGAAATTTAAAAAACTCACAAAAAATGTAAGGAAAAGTCTTCGGGAAAATTTTTAGAAAAACTCTTAAGCGGAATTGGGGGGGGCTGCAGTTCCACAGTGCCTATACGCGAGCCGCCACTGATTCTGAGGCACACCTTGCAAATTCTTAGAAAACTAAAACAGTCGATAATTTTAACAGAGATAAACTCGTAAAGTAACTGACTATGAACTTTAAAGTTATTTACTAGATGATTATTAGTAGAAGCTATTAGGAGATTATTACAGAGAGATGTCTATCAGTAGAAGTTAGTAGGTTTCAGAATTTCGTTGAATCTTTACAAGTAATAAGGGTTATTAGAAAAGTACGAAATTGTTTATCGATGCCACATATTAAAAAAAATGTAAATTCAAATATGTTTAGCTAAATGTAATTTAAGATTTAAGAAAGTAATGTCAACTGAAAAAAATTTAATAATTTTGATTTTAAAAAATTTCGCCGACTTATGATGAGAGAAAATAATATAAGCTTAATTTGGTCAAAGTTCCAAGGTTTTCTGGGAAATTTTTTTATGTAAAAAAGATCAACGGAGCCCTTTACGCACTTTTAAATTTTGACGAAGGTCCGTACAAAAAATAAGACGTATCCATGAAAACAGAAGGACAAAGTTGCTATTACTCCCCCGATTCTTCTCCTATAACTAAGGTTATTAAGACAATTCATTCTGACAGTTGGGGACCTAGGCTCACCAGCGTTTTGGCCACCGGAATCTGGCACTTTTAAATAAGTTATCACTCGTTTTCGGACATCTGTTGTCCCGAGCGTATTATTGTTTCGTTCGTGATTTCTTTTTTTTTAGTTCATGCCAATTAAGGAGCCCGCGTCAGCTGCTGGAAGCACAGGGTTGAGATGTTATCGTTATCTTCGATGCCCGTCAGACTATTTGACCCATTCCCACATTTTGCCACCTGTCGGCTAGGTCGATTGGAAACCCCTTTGACTTGCCCCAAAAAGAGACGAAAGCCGCAATAAATGCCTTAATATCCATCAGGGCCTTTGTGCATTGTTGATAAAAAGCATGACGAATCGGAAAAATAAGAAATTAATTAGCCGAAAGGGTATTAGCCAAAATTTTTTTTCGGTACACTTTCTCCGTATAATAGAAGGGAAAATTTGTCTAAATTAAATAAATTTTTATTTTAACGATTTCCCCGACGGATAAAGCTCAATAAAGTTGTAGAGAAAGGGGCTGTTGCTTATTTATTTTTTGTTCCCTTTTATAGGCTTGGTTTTTGTCCCTCAGCTGCCCGCTCTCTCGTCCTAATGAAAATTTAATTTGGTTTTGATTTACCTGACCAGTTAAAAACAACCGGCCCTTTTGGTCAAAAAACGCACCTTAGTCGCGTAAATGAGTCGGGTTGGGTCTAATGCCACAGATTAAGTGTGGGGGCACTAATAGACACATTAGAATGAATTGATACATAAACACTTCTGCACGCCCACTGATTTAAGTTATTAGACAAAAAAATTCTGTTTAAAATTTATAAAGGGTATTTATCAAAAACTGCTCTTTTTAAAGTTACATCACTTCATTGGGCGGCCTGTGTTTGATTGAAAAAAAATTTTTTTTTTTCATCATAAAAATTTTCGCCAACTTTAAGATGTTAGATAGCTTTGTATAGATTTGGTTTAAAATCTGTCAGTGTTACTAACAGTGCTATTACACCTCAAAATTAAAAAATGCGTCCGTGCCCCTGCCAAAGCAGGATTGACGTTTTTAAACGTAAGATACACGAGAATGTTTTCGAAAAAATTTTAATTTATTGTGGTCAAACCCTTCCATAGATTTCAAAGAGGCGGGAATTCTTAATTGAAAATGTAGGGAATTTTTTTAAAAATTCCTAATTTAAAAAGTGGAATTTTAAAAAATTCTAGTTTTGAAAAATGAAATTTGAAAAAAGCCCAAACATTAAAAAAGAAGAAACCACATTTTGAAAACTGACGAGATTTGAAAAAATAAAGATTTAAAAAAAAATGAAAGTTAGAATTTTTTAAAAAGTCGAAATTTTACAGAAGTCGGCATTTTCGAAAAAATTCCAAGTTTTCAAAATTTGCAAAAAATTTCAAGTTTCTGAAAAGTCAAAATTTTGGAAGAGTTTTCAAAAAATGTTTAGATTTATGAGTCGATATTTTCAAAAAAAAAGTTAAAGTTTTCGAAAAAAGCGAATATTTCCTAAGGGTCGAAATTTCATGGACTAAATTTTGTAAAATTTCTAACCTTTGATAAAAAGTTGAAATTTTTAAAAAAGCGCATTTTCAAAAAAAGTCGGAATTATGTAACAATTCCTAATTTTGAAAAAGTAGAAATTTAAACAGCTCGAAACTTGAAAAAGTTGAAATTTGAAAAATCAAACGTTTAAAAAAGCCACATTTTGAAAATAGACGAGATTTGTAAAAATCAAAATCTAAAAAGAAAACGAAAGTTTGAAAAGTCAAAATTTTTGAAAAAAGTCTAAATTTTGCAGAAGTCAGCATTTTCGGAAGAATTCGAAAATTACAAAATTTGCAAAAGATTCCAAATTTCTGAAAATGTGGAAATTTTAAACGAATTTTAAAAAAATTTCTGGATTAATGAGTTGAAATTAAAAAAAAAGTTAAAGTTTTGGAAAAAGGCGAATATATCAAAAAGTCGAAATTTCATAAACAAATTGTAAAATTTCGAAAGTTTTATAAAAAGTTAAAAAGCGGATTTTCAAAAAAAGTCTGAATTTTGTAAAAATTCCTAATTTTGAAATAGTTGAAATTTAAAAAAGTCAAAATTTGAAAAGGTCGAAATTTGAAAAAAGTCAAAATTTTTAAAAAAGTCGAAATTTTGCAGAAGTCGACATTTCCCAAAGAATTCGAAATTTTCAAAATTTATAAGATTCCAAATTTCTGAAAAGTGGAAATTTTAGCAGAATTTTCAAAAAATATCTAGATTTGAGTCGATATTTAAAAAAAAAGTTAAAGTTTTCGAAAAAAGCGAATGTATTAAAAAAAGTCGAATTTTCATGAATAAATTGTAAAATTTCAAAACGTTTGTAAAAAGTTGAAATTTTCAAAAAAGGCAAAATTTTGTAACAATTCCTAATTTTGAAAAAGCGGGAATTTTGTTGAAATTCCTAATTTTGAAAAAGTTGAAATTTGAAAAAAGTCAAACATCTAAAAAAAACACATTTTGAAAACTGAGGAGATTTGAAAAAATCAAAATTTTTAAGAAAATGAAAGCTGAATAGGTCAAATGTTTTAAAAATTCAGAAGTTGAAAGTCGGCATTTTCGAAAGAATTCGAAATTTTCATAATTTACAAAAGATTCCAAATTTCTGAAAAGTCAAAATTTTCGGAGAATTTTCAAAAAATGTTTAGATTTAAAAGTTGAAATTTTTAAAAGGCTCATTTTCTAAAAAAGTCGGAATTTTGTAACAATGTCTAATTTTGAAAAAGTCGAAATTTGAAAAAATCGAAATTTGAAAAAATCGAAATTTGAAAAAGTCGAAATTTGAAATAAGTCAAATATTTAAAAAAGGCACATTTTGAAAACTGACGAGATTTAAAAAAATCAAAATTTAAAAAAAAAAATGAATGCCTGAAAGGTCAAAATTTTTGAAAAAGTCCAAATGTTGAAGTCGGCATTTTCGAAAGGTTTCGAAATGTTCAAAATTTGCAAAAGATTCCAAATTTCTGAGAAGTCGAAATTTTAGAAGATTTTTCCAAAAAATGTCTACTTTATGAGTTGATATTTTCAAAAAAAAGAGTTACAGTTTTCGAAAAAAGCGAATATTTCAAAAAAAGTCGAAATTTTATGGACAAATTGTAAAATTTCAAATCGTATAAAAAAAGTTGAAATTTTCAAAAAAACACATTTTCAAAAACGTCGGAATTTTGTAGCAATTCCTAATTTTGAAATAGTCGAAATTTGAAAAAATCGAAATTTAAAAAAAGTCGAAATTTGAAAATGTCGAAACTTGAAAATGTCGAAATTTGAAAAAAGTCAAACATTTAAAAAAAGTCACATTTACAAACTGACGAGATCTGAAAAATCAAAATTTAAAAAAATTAAAGCTTGAAAAATTAAGTTTTTTAAATAAGTCGAAGTTTTGCAGATGTCAGCATTTTCGAAAGAATTCGAAATTTTCAAAATTTGCAAAAGATTCCAAATTTCTGAAAAGTCTAAATTCTAGAAGAATTTTCAAAAATATCTAGATACTTTAAATAAAAAAGTTAAAGTTTTCGAAAAACGCGAATATTTCAAAAATAGACAAAATTTCACGAACAATTTTGTAAAATTTTAAAAGTATTTTTAAAAATTTGAAAATCTTCAAAAAAGCGCATTTTTTCAAAAAAAGCGGAGTTTGGGTTAAGTTCCAAATTTTTGAAAAAGTCAAAATTTTAAAAAAAGTCGAAATTTGAAAAAGTCGAAAATTGAAAAGGTCAAAATTTGAAAAAGTCGAAATTTGAAAAAGTCGAAAATTGAAAAAGTCGAAATTTGAAAAAAGTCAAACATTTAAAAAAAGTCAAATTTACAAACTGACGAGATTTGAAAAAATCAAAATTTAAAAAAATTAAAGTTTGAAAAATTAAGTTTTTTAAATAAGTCGAATTTTTGGCAGAAGTCAGCATTTTCGAAAGAATTCGAAATTTTCAAAATTTGCAAAAGATTCCAAATTTCTGAAAAGTCGAAATTCTAGAAGAATTTTCAAAAATATCTAGATTTGAGTCGATACTTTAAATAAAAAAGTTAAAGTTTTCGAAAAAACCAAAATAAGTCAAAAATGGGCAAAATTTCACGAACAAAAATTTTGTTAAAATTTTAAAAGTATTATAAAAGTTGAAATCTTCAAAAAAAGCGAATTTCAAAAAAAAGTCGGAGTTTTTTTAAAAGATTCCTAATTGGAAAAAGCGAATTTTGAAAAAAAAAGGGGTCGAAATTTAAAAAAAGTCGAAAATTGAAAAGGTCGAAATTTGAAAAATTCGAAATTTGAAAAAGTCGAAAATTGAAAAAGTCGAAATTTGAAAAAAATCAAACATTTAAAAAAAGTCACATTTACAAACTGACGAGATTTAAAAAATCAAAATTTAAAAAAATTAAAGCTTGAAAAATTAATATTTTTAAATAAGTCGAAGTTTTGCAGATGTCAGCATTTTCGAAAGAATTCGAAATTTTCAAAATTTGCAAAAGATTCCAAATTTCTGAAAAGTCGAAATTCTAGAAGAATTTTCAAAAATATCTAGATTTGAGTCGATGCTTTAAATAAAAAAGTTAAAGTTTTCGAAAAACGCGAATATTTCAAAAATAGTCAAAATTTCACGAAAAAAATTTTGTTAAATTTTAAAAGTATTATAAAAAATTGAAATCTTCAAAAAAGCGCATTTTCAAAAAAAGTCGGAGTTTTGTTAAGATTCCTAATTTTGAAAAAGTCGAATTTTGAAAAAGTCGAAATTTGAAAAAGTCGAAAATTGAAAAGGTCGAAATTTGAAAAAGTCGAAATTTGAAAAAGTCGAAAATTGAAAAAATCGAAATTTCAAAAAAGTCAAACATTTAAAAAAGCCACATTTTGAAAACCGACGAGATTTGAAAAAATCAAAATTTTTAAACAAAATGAAAACTTTTAATAGTCGGAACTTTGAAGTCAGCATTTTCGAAATAATTTGAAATTTTAAAATTTGCGAAAGATTCCAATTTTCCGAAAAGTCGAAATTTTAGAAGAATTTGCAAAAAATGACGCGATTTGAAAAAATCAAAATTTTCAACAAAAAATGAAAGTTGGAAAAGTTAAAATTTGTAAAAAAATCGAAATTTTGAAGAAGAAAGAATTCGAACTTTTTAAAAAATTTCGAAAATTACCAAAGTGAAACTTTAAGTCAATATGTTGAAAAAAGTGGGGAACTCAAAAAATGTGGAAAAGAACAATCGAAATTTTTGAAGAAAACTAAATTTTAAAAAGTTGAAATTTTCAAAAAATATAGAAAAGTCCAAGTTTTTGAAAAAACTGAAATTTTGAAAACAGTAGAAACTTTCAAAAAACATCGAGATTTGGACAAGAGGACTTTAATTTTAAAAACGTTAAAAATTTTAAGAAAGTCATAAATCAAAGGGAAATTTTTGAGGATATTTTAACCTTTAAAAATAGTGAAATGTTCAAAAAACTGAATGTTCAAAAAAAGAAAGTTTTGTAAAAAAAAACTCAATTTTCGTAAGTTTTGAACAAATTCTGAAATTCTGTACCTAATAAAGTGGTGATTTTGAAAAAAGTCCAAATTTCGAAAAAAGTCGAAATTTCGAAAAAAGTCGAAATTTCGAAAAAAGTCAAAATTTCGAAAAAAGTCGAAATTCTGAAAAGAGTGGAAATTTTATAAAATCCAATCTTTCAAAAAATTTGTTACTTTCAAAAGCTTTTAAAAGTCTTAAAAAAATGTCAAAAGTAAAGTTTTTTTTGTTAATAAATAAATATTTTTTTTTTTTGGTGGAACGGACTGGGTTTTGGTTATCTTCAACGACTCTTGTCCCCTGAAACCAAAAACGATTAAACAAAACAACACTTGCTCTCTACACAGAGAACTTGACGAGCCAACTGTGATTTGGAGCAACACTGAAAATATGAAAAAAAGGTAAAACAAGATACACGTTTCGATAACTAAGCTCTCATCTTCAGAGAGATTAGTATCTCTCTGAAGATGAGAGCTTAATTTTTCCTGGTTTTAGAGGACAAAATAAAATCAAATAAATCAGTACAAACAATAAATCAAAATAAGTATACGTTTTTAGCAACCCTTTTAATGAAATTTGCCCAATAGAAACATTTGCTATTTACAGGGGAAATTTCTGGAAAACTTTTTTAAAACTTCGGATGTATAAGTCATATCAAAAGGTAATAAAATTAAAGTTTCATTTCAACCTGCTCCGAACCGCTGCTTTCCACGACTATGTATCACAATATGGAGGGAAATGCTTAGGGGAAAACATATTTTTTCGCACCCTCCGCCATTTAGAGTTATCAGAAGCCAGAACACCCATCTAACTTTCATATCTTTCATCTACAGGCACGCAAAATGTGGCTCGTGCATAAAAGTGCAACGAATAAAAATCACATTTGATCAACATCACGCTGGGGGATTAAGCATCAAAGGGAAGCGGAGGAAGTCGACCTCGGATACGATGTTACCAAAAATAATAACCCTGTATTCCGGCGTCCCCGACTGGGCTATCCGAGCGTGTTGTGATTGCCATTATGGAGCCCTTGATATTTGATATGGACTTGCTCGAGGGAAATCCTAGGACGGACTCTTCTTTTAAATCGATTTTACAGTGATGTGGTGCTCGCTCCTAAATTAGTCACCCTTGAGCCATCGCGCAGGAAGTCGGCCCGATACCTTTACGATGATTTAGACTTTTTTATAAATAACATTATGTGACATTTTATTTTTTATGGGAGAAGGAACATAAAGCACTTTTCCGGTCTAATAGCTGCAATAATAGCTTTGTCGAAGAAAAAGCCAACTAAAAATAGGCTTCTCGGTTTATTTGTTTTTTATATTTATTATCAACCAACACTAGGATGAACGCGAATGGCGAGACGAAATGTAAAATATTTATTAACGCTTATATACATATTAGCACAATCTTTGTCATTTGTTCAGGAGATAAATACAAAACTAGACAAGTACAACTATTTCTATGAGAACCAGGATGTGGTGGAGCGTTACAGCTAAGAAAATATTGATTTATCTTAAAGAAGTTATTCGATAGATTCTTCAATAAGTCAATTGATCATTTCAACATCGACTGCTATTTACATTAGATACGAACATTTTAAATGAATATGTTAAAATCTAAAATCTTTAAAATTATCTGATTTGAAAACTCTTGTGTTGACTCGAAAGTTACGTACGTACGTATATTTTCCGGAGTTAGTTCGATTTTTTAGAAGTGAAAACTTCGTTGATTGATTTTTGTTAGAGGGAAAAACTTATGATTTCGTGTTACCATCACCGTGCGTTACCATCACGCTTCGTTGCCAACATGCCCTAATATTATCAGTATAAAGTAGCTATGATTAAAATGTGTAATAGAAACAAAAATGCGTGATCGATACTGTGGTTTGAAGCCGATACTTATTAAACCTATCAAGCAAAATCCTCCACCTTAACTGATGGCGCTATACTGTCTGTTGACAAAATGTTTGGACTTTTCAGATGCTTAAAGTCGAACGCATGGATTTTGTACGAACGTCATTTGCTATTTATTTAGTTAATACCGTTTTCAGAATGCCGAGTGTATATTGGCCTGCGAATTTTCGTAAGTACTCGCTAATGCACAAAACAAATAAGGAGGCCCAAGTTGTTCGCGCCAGAACAGGACATCGGGACGCGAAATCACCCTCGTCCGCTAAATCTGTTGCTTACGAACAATCCGACGAAGGTTCCGGTCCCAAGCAAACACATTATAATGCACTTTAAAACAACTTAAGCTTGGGTAAATATTGAATGCCAATGCCAGAATCAATAAACTTCAATAATCTGGAGTAGATTCATATCTAAAAGCCAGCTCGGATGACGTTGTTTAGCTTCGGAGATATATTACCCGTCGTCTGTAGATCAAATTATACCTTCGGGCGTTCCAATCCACTTGGCTTTACCTTCACTTACCTGCCCGCCTTGTGTTCTTCTCGACGATATTAGGATATGAGGTGTTTGTAAAATTTAACTTCTGCCTAAATCAACTATCGTCTGTATCCTCTAAGATAACTAAATATTTATGAAATATGTACGCATCCACAAAAAACTATTTTTTTTAATCATTCTCACAAATTCATTTTAAATT
Source organism: Dastarcus helophoroides (assembly GCA_028583605.1). NCBI lineage: Eukaryota > Metazoa > Arthropoda > Insecta > Coleoptera > Bothrideridae > Dastarcus > Dastarcus helophoroides. The sequence goes on along the minus strand of CM053330.1, from coordinate 42,082,865 downwards.
TTGTACTATTCTTTCTTTTAAAATTAACTGCTAAATAATTCGAGTTCAAACTTGAATTGTTTCTTGTCTTATATTTTGAGAATTAAGTTTAAGTCAAAATAATAATTGAGCCAAGAGCGAGTGCGGATCGTATGATTATGGTTTTGTAACAATCACTACACTAAAGAGTCAATAAATTAAATGAAATCGTTATTACTTATGTATGAACTTAAAATTTTATCCACATTTTCTTGTGTTATAATTGAAAAATAATAATGTTGTCTACTTTCTGATATACACACTTTTTTCTACACTCAATCCAAATATTTATGGAACTAATAATCGTGTTGATAATGTCTCAGATAAAAAGCATTCATTAGCAATAACACGGTCTATGAGATCGTCTCAAATCGCGCTAAGATGTTCGATTCCAACCGCAATTACTGAGTTGTGTGAACTAGTGCTAACTCAGAAAATTTCAAAATTTTCGATTTTTTAAAGACTTCCAATGTTATCTGGAAATGCCAACTTTTCAAAATTTAGTTTTTAATCCGACACTTTAATCCGAGACTTTTATCCTTTCCAATAATCGAATAATCCGACCTCCTGCTAATCCGGCACTCGCAAATCCAGGTAAAAGTATAAAAATGAAAATTGGGGGGAGGCAAATCGTTATTGCTTATGCATGAATTTGAAATTTTATACAGATTTTCTTGTGTTATAATTGAAAAACAATAAAGTTGTCTATTTTCAGATATACACACTGTTTTCTGCACTCAATCCAAATATTTATGGAATTAATAATCGTGTTGATAATGTCTCAGTTAAAAAGCATTCATTGGCAATAATACGGTCTATGAGATCGTCTCAAATCGCGCTAAAATGTTCGATTCCAACCGCAATTACCGAGTTGCGTGAACTAGTGCTAACTCCGAAAATTTCAAAAATTTCGATTTTTTTAAAGGCTTCCAATGTTATCTGGAAATTCCAACTTTTCAAAATTTAGTTTTTAATCCGACACTTTAATCCGAGACTTTTATCCTTTCCAATAATCGAATAATCCGACCTGCTGCTAATCCGGCACCCGCAAATCCAGGTAAAAGTATAAAAATGAAAATTGGGGGGAGGCAAATCGTTATTACTTATGTATGAACTTGAAATTTTATACAAATTTTCTTGTGTTATAATTGAAAAACAATAAAGTTGTCTATTTTCAGATATACACACTGTTTTCTGCACTCAATCCAAATATTTATGGAACTAACAATCGCATTGATAATGTCTTAGATAAAAAGCATTCATAAGCAATACGTCACGGTTTATGAAATCGTCTCAAATCGCGCTAAAATGTTCGGTTCCAACCGCAATTACCGAGTTGCGTGAACTAGTGCTAACTCCGAAAATTTCAAAATTTTCGATTTTTTAAAGACTTCCAGTGTTATCTGGTAATTCCAACTTTTCAAAATTTAGTTTTTAATCCGACACTTTAATCCGAGACTTTTATCCTTTCCAATAATCGAATAATCCGACCTCCTGCTAATCCGGCACCCGCAAATCCAGGTAAAAGTATAAAAATAAAAATTGGGGGGGAGGCAAATCGTTATTACTTATGTATGAACTTGAAATTTTATACAGATTTTCTTGTGTTATAATTAAAAAACAATAAAGTTGTCTATTTTCAGATATACACACTGTTTTCTGCACTCAATCCAAATATTTATGGAACTAATAATCGTATTGATAATGTCTCAGATAAAAAGCATTCATTAGCAATAATACGGTCTATGAGATCGTCTCAAATCGCGCTAAAATGTTCGATTCCAACGGCAATTACCGAGTTGCGTGAACTAGTGCTAACTCCGAAAATTTCAAAATTTTCGATTTTTTAAAGACTTCCAATGTTATCTGGAAATTTCAACTTTTCAAAATTTAGTTTTTAATCCGACACTTTAATCCGAGACTTCTAATCTTTTCCAACACTCGAATAATTCGACCTCCTGCTAATCCGGCACCCGCAAATCCAGGCTAAAGTATAAAAATGAAAAATTGGGGGGAGACAAATCGTTATTACTTATGTATGAATTTGAAATTTTATACAAATTTTCTTGTGTTATAATTAAAAAATAATAAAATTGTCTTTTTTTGAGATATACACAATTTTTTCTGCATTCAATCCAAATATTTATGGAACTAATAATCGTGTTGATAATGTCTCAGATAAAAAGCATTCATTAGCAATAATACGGTCTATGAGATCGTCTCAAATCGCGCTAAAATGTTCGATTCCAACCGCAATTACCGAGTTGCGTGAACTAGTGCTAACTCCGAAAATTTCAAAATTTTCGATTTTTTTAAAGACTTCCAATGTTATCTGGAAATTCCAACTTTTCAAAATTTAGTTTTTAATCCGACACTTTAATCCGAGACTTTTATCCTTTCCAATAATCGAATAATCCGACCTGCTGTTAATCCGGCACCCGTAAATCCAGGTAAAAGTATAAACATGAAAAATTGGGGGGAGGCAAACTGAAAATATGAAAAAGAAGGGTGCAAAAATAAAACTGTATAAAAAAGAAAAATGGGGGAAAATCAAAATATACAGAAAAGAAAAATAGGGAGTCAAACGAAAAATTTGGGGATGAAAATATATAAAATAGAAAAATGGAGGGGGGGCAAAATGAAAATATATAAAAAAATAAAATGCAAAAAGAAAATATTAAAAAAAAATTTGGCCGGACCAAATTGGGGGGGGGGGCGATTAAAATATATAAAAAAGAAAAATTGAGGGGACAACATGAAAATAAAAAAAAATGGGGGGTTGAAATGAAAATATGTAAAAAGAAAAATTGGGGGGTCAAATAAAATATGAAAAAGAAAAATTTGGGGGGGGGGTGCAAAAATAAAATGTATAAAAAAGAAAAAATGGGGAAAAATCAAAATATATAAAAAAAGAAAAATGGGGGAAAATCAAATATATAAAAAAGAAAAATGGGGGAGACCAAAGAAACATTGGGGGGATAAAATTCTATAAAATGGAAAAATGGGGGCAAAATGAAAATATATAAAAAAGAAAAAATGGGGGAGGCAAAAAGAAAATATATAAAAAAGAAATTAGGGGACAAAAATTGGGGGGGTTGAAATGAAAATATATAGAAAAGAAAAATTGGGGGGCAAAATGAAAATATGAAAAAGAAAATTTGGAGGGGCGGCGGGTATAAGAGGAGGGGGGGGAGGGCTGTTAGTCGCTGCCCTCAATTATTTGTACTTCTCCCCAACTGAGAGAAACCGCTGAAAGTTTGGAAAAGGATTTTTTTTTAAATATCTTTAAATTTGTTATATCGCAGTTTTAAGTTTTCACTTCTGTCGGCAGTCCCCAAGCTGCCCAATTTTTTTTCCCAAAATTTTGATTTATATCTTCGATTCAACTTTTTTTGATGACAGTTTCAAGTTTTTGAGTTTCAACATTTTTTCAAAATATCGAGTTTTTTCGAAAATGTCGACTTTTTCGAAAATGTCGACTTTTTCGAAAATGTCGACTTTTTCGAAAATGTCGACTTTTTCAGAATGTTGACTTTTTTAAAAATCTTAACTTTCTTTTTAAGCTTTCAGTTGTAATTTTTTCAAATGTTGACATTTTTTTTCTCGAAATTTCAAATTTTTTCCAAAATTTGTTTTTGCTTTTGTGACTTTTTTATTCGAAATGCCCGTAGTTTTCTGAAAATTGTTTTTTTTTTTTAGAAATTTTGATTTTATTTCAAATCTAATCATTTATGTTCCTGAATATCTAAATATTTTCGTTCAAGTTTCTTATTATCTGAAAATTTCGATTTTTTCTTTTTTTGTCTTTTTTATAAACAAAAATTTTCAAAATTAGACCATTTTTTCAAAATTTAACTCTCTGTGCGCAATTTTCAATTTTTTCGACATTCTCTGAAAAATTTCGAATTTCTTTTTAATCTTGAAGTTTCACTTGAATATTTCGTGTTCTCAAAATTTCGCCTATTTCTTCAAATTCCTTTATTTTTCTAAACATTTGGATTTATCTGAAAATTTTAACTTTATAGAATCTAATTTTCCAAAAATTTTGATTAGTTTCTTAAACTTTACTTTTTTTTCGAAATCTTGATTTTTTTATATAAAAATTTGATACTTAATATTTCTGAAAGTTTTGACTGTTTGAAATTCGTCTTTTTATCGAAATCTTGATTTTTATTCTTTAAATCTGTCTTTTTTAAAAGTTTTATTATCATCAAAAATTCGAAATTTCGCCTTAATTCTCAAAATTCTGTTTTTGGAATGCTCGTTCAAAAACCGTTTTTTTTAACTTCGCTATTTTTCTCAATACGTATTCATCTTTTTTCGAAATTCTGCTATTTTTCTTAATATATTTTTTTTCTATATATTTCGTCTTTTTCAAATTACACTCTCCGGAAATTCCAAATTGCACCTATCTCAAAATTCGCCTTATTTTCGACATTTCGATTTTTATCTCGAAATATTTTGTTTTTAGAATTGTAGACTTTCTCCTCGAGATTGGGTCTTTTTAAAATTTCTACTTTCTTTAAATTCATTTACGTTCTTCACATTCGATCGAATTGTTAATAAAAAAGCAAAAATTCTTGTCGTCTGAAACCAAGAAAGATTTAAAAAAAACACAATAAAGGTTGCTCTAACGCGTTTCGATAGCCAAGCCATCATCTTCAGAGAAATACTCTCTGAAACGCGTTAGAGCAACCTTTGTTGGGTTTTTTTGATCTTTCTTGGTTTAGGTGACAAGATTTGTATTTCAATTTTTGAAGATAACCAAGGACCAGTCCGTCCAAAAGTTGTACACGTCATTGGTAGTAAAATTCCATCACTCCTGATATCACGAAAAGGTACCATTTACTCTCTAAACACTTTTTCGACACCTTTTTTACGTTCGTGCAGAATCTTCCGTCGATAATCCGTGGACAAACCTGGCGTCCATCGCGTAGGCAGTTATTTTCGTGTTTGATGTTTGACGTTTCAGTTTTTAATATTTTGCATTTTTTTTCGAAACTAACAAGCAAATCATGTTTATTTATGTGATTTGTAACATAATAGATGATAAATATGTATTAAATAGAGCTGTACTCTTCGTGTAATGTAATAAAAACAATTTTTCGACTTTTTTAAACAAAGATGCGTTTAAATCTGCGCTGTAAATTATCGAGATAACGCGCGTCCATCTCATTGGCAGTTATTTTCATGTTTGAAGTTTGACGTTTCAGATTTGAATATTTTGCATTATTTCGAAGCTAACAAGCGTCCATTATCAAATATTCAGTTACTTGTTTGTTTTGTTTTATGATCTGTCTATTAATTGATGAATACGATTCATTGCTTGGCAAATATGTATTAAATAGCAATTTTCGTGTAATATGACAAAACCAATTTTTCTAGGACCAGCAAAAAAAAAGCAACCGTGTTGAGAAAATATTTTTGTATTTAGATTAGATATTTTACCGAAATTTAAATATTATGTTAACATTTAAATAAAAAAGTAAATATTTCGAAAAAAATATTTTTGACAAATTGCGATTTTTTTTTAATTCGGCATTTTTTTCACAAATTTCGACTGTATAAAATTCTGTCTTTTTTCGATTTTTTGACAGTTTTCAACTTTTTCCAGAAGATTTTCTGAAAATTTTGAGTTTTTCCCGAAATTCGTCTTTTTCGAAATTCTATTTCTGAATTCTCTTTTTTCTGTTCTTTCCTTCCTTTTCTTGTAAATGTAAATATTTTCTAGAAATTTTGATCATTTTCTTAAGATTTTGACGGTATTTTTCGAAATTCGTTTTTATTAATGTTCAGTTTTTCCTGTTTTTTTTTAATTAGACTTTGTGGATTTCCACTTGAGGTACAAATATTATCCATTGAAACCAAGGAAGATAAAAAATACAACAACAATTCCTAACGTGTGTCTCATATTAGAACACCCCCCTTGAAAACAAAGTTAGGGGTTGAAATACAAATCTTGTTCCTTGAAACCAAGAAAGATTAAAAAACACAACAGAGATTGCTCTAACGCGTTTCGATAGCCAAGCAGAGATAGAGTATCTCTCTAAAGATGATAGCTTGGCTGTCGAAACACGTTAGAGCAATTTTTGTTGTATTTTTTAATATTTTTTGGTTTCAGGAGACAAGATTTGTATATCAATTTTGGAAGATAAGCAAGAACAAGTTCGATCCACCAAAAAAAAATTTCCACTTGTTTCTCCAAATTCTTTTTATTCTCGGAACAGGACATACCCTAAAATTTGACTTTTTGTTTCTGGAAATTTCTACCTCTTTCAAATGTCGACTTTTTCTCAAAATTTGTTTACACTTTTTTCAAAATCGGAACAAAATATTAATAAAATGTTATAATTTCGAGAATAATGTTTTTAGAATATTTAAAAAAAATCTGTTCGATTATGTTTAAATTTAAATAAAGTAACATTCTGAGGAAAATATTCTTGGTTGTTTCAGTTTTTTTCTCCAAATTTGATTTATTTCGAAATTGTGACTTTTTGTCTTTTGGAAATGTCGACTTTTTTTTTACAAATTCCAAAATTTTTCGAAATATTCTGAAAGGTTCAGGTTTTATTTCAAATTCAATTTTTTGACTTTTTCTGAAAATTTCCTCTTTTTCGAAATTTAGATTCTAATTTGGAAGTTGGAGGCCTCAAGCTCGCGCAGTTCAGTAAAAATATACAATTATACTCAGCTGAAGATTTTCTGGTTTTACTTTTTTTGCCCATCAATTTTCAAAATAATTGCTGCCCCCCCCCCTGAATGAAATCCTGTCTATGTCCATGTAGATAAGTCTTCGATAGCTTCTCTCAGGATAGTTGACACTTATCTCGGAGAGAAATGTACGGAATAAGGTGTAGTATAAACGCACCCTTAGATAACGCCATGAACAATGATTGTTTAAATGCATTAACAAAAATATGGTGCAGGATCTAGACAAATTTAATGAGAATATATATATTAGAATTGTATTATTTTTTCGAAAACAGTGTTTCCAAGCTTTCGAAATCTGTGTACTCTTTCCATAATTTTTCGTGACGTTGAGTACCCCTCGTTAAAAATTTTTATCCCAAGTAATATAAAAATGTAAACGTGTGTTTGTCTCTCTATTAGTCAATTGAACATATCAACGAATTTGAACAAAACAGCATTCTGCAATCTGCAAGAACTCTTTAAAGCTACGCAAGCTGATTAAATTAGATTTCTAAATTTTATCCAAACAATTAATTTTTAATCCTTGAGTCATCTGAGGTCATCCGCCCCACCAAACTCTTCCTGTACCCCTGGGGATAGCATACCACACTTTGAGAAACGTTGGTCGACGACAATAGTCTTTAAAAAATCTCCCATGACAGGTGGATGGATCAGTTTGTGTATTGCGTAGAGTTAAAAATATGTGATCAACGAGTGGGAGTCGAACCCAGGGCCTTCACGTTACGAGTCAGGCTTCTAACCACGAAACCATCGCCACCACTACTCTCAACTTTACTCATTCACTTCACATGACGTACTCTCGATATCTGTTGTCTCACAGCTCGGACATCTTG
>CM053330.1:41961791-42075203 GCA_028583605.1 Dastarcus helophoroides | reverse complement strand
AGAGTAAGTCGAATTTAGAAAAAAAAATTCCTAAAATTATTTTTCTCAGAATAATTTTATTTACATTTTGACAATCATAAAAATAACAAGAAATCTTTTCCTCAAAATTTCCCCAAAATATTATGTCCACAATTTACAGGATTTTAGATTTAGAGCAACCTTTGTTGTGTTTTTTAATTTTTCTTGGTTTCAGGGGACAATTTATGTGTTTCAATTTTTGAGGATTTTAAATTTTTGAAAAAATGTCGAAATTTTCAGGAAAAGCTAGAATGTTGAAGAAAGTCAAAATTTCAAAGAGCCTGAAATTTTCAAAAGAGTTAAAAAATAAACCATTTTCTAAAGAAGTGTAATTTGAAAAAATCAATCCAAAATTACAAATAACTCGAAATTTTGGTTAAAATTTTCTTAACATATATACATAAAATATAAGACAATGAAATTTGCGGTATCGACATTTCAAAAAAGAACCGAACTTTGGAAACTCAGTAAATTGAATTTAAAATAAAAACCGAATCTTATAAAAAACTTTCAAAAATGACAACATTTCCAAAGGTGGAATTTTCTGAAAAAAAGTCGCTATTTCTAGAGCAAGTCGAATTTAAAGATAGAAAAAGATCGAAATTTAAAAAAGTCAAAATGTTAAGAAAGCCAAAACACCGAGAAAGATCAGAATTAAAAAATTTAAATTAAAAAATCGAAATTAAAAAATTAAAAATTTTTAAACAATGTCCAAATTTTTAAACGAGGTCGAATTTTTCAAAAAGTTCTGATTTTCAATATAAATCGTTGTTATCTTTGCAAAAAAGTCGAAATTTTCAGGAACAGCTAAAATGTTGAAGAAAGTCAACATTTCAAAGAACTTGAAATTTTCAAAAGAGTTAAAAAAATAAAAATCTTCGAAAGAAGTGCAGTTTTTCAAAAAATAATTCAAAATTACAAATAAGTCGAAATTTTGGGGAAAAACCCAAGATTTTCAAAAAAAAGTCAAAACTTTGAAAAACGTCAAAATTCAATCAAAAATAAAAAGGAGACATTTTAAAATATAATTGAATTTGCAAGAATATTGAGATTCTTGAAAAAAATAGACATTTTCAGGAAAAGCTAGAATGTTGAAGAAAGTCAGAACTTCGAAAAAACGTCAAAATTTAAACAAATAGATCGAAATTTTCAAAAATAAAAAGGAGAAATTTTGAAAAATGATTGAAAACCTTTGAAAATTACAAATAGCTCGAAATGTTGGGGAAAAACCAAGATTTTTAAAAGTCAAAACTTTGACAAACGTCAAATTTTAAACAAAAATGTCGAAATCTCCAAAAGTCGAATTTTCTGAAAAAAAGATCACTGTTTATAGAGCAAGTCGAATTTAAAGACAGAAAAAGATCGAAATTTAAAAAAGTCAAAATTTTAAGAAAGCCAAAGCATCGAGAACGATCAGAATTAAAAAATCGAAATTAAAAAATTAGAAATTTTTAAACATGGTTCAAATATTTAAATGAGGTCGAATATTTCAAAAAGTTCATACTTTCAAAATAAATCGTTGTTATTTTTGCAAAAAAGTCGAAATTTTCAGGAAAAGCTAGAATGTTGAAGAAAGTCAAAATTTCAAAGAACTTGAAATTTTCAAAAGAGTTAAAAAATAAACCATTTTCTAAAGAAGTGTAATTTGAAAAAATTAATTCAAAATTACAAATAACTCGAAATTTTGGGAAAAAAACCAAGATTTTCAAAAGTCAAAACTTCGAAAAACGTCAAAATTCAATCAAAAATGTCGAAATTTTCAAAAATAAAAAGGAGACATTTTAAAATATAATTGAATTTGCAAGAAGATTAAAATTCTTGAAAAAAAGTCAACATTTTCAGGAAAAGCTAGAATGTTGAAGAAAGTCAAAACTTCGAAAAAACGTCAAAATTTAAACAAATAGATCGAAATTTTCAAAAATAAAAAGAAGAAATTTTGAAAAATAAAAAATAGAAATTTTGAAAAATGATTAAGAACATTTGAAAATTACAAATAGCTCGAAATTTTGGGGAAAAAATCAAAATTTTCAAAAGTCAAAACTTCGACAAACGTCAAAATTTAAACAAAAATGTCGAAATTTCCAAAAGTCGAATTTTCTGAAAAAAAGATCACTATTTATAGAACAAGTCGAATTTAAAGACAAAAAAAGATCGAAATTTAGAAAGTCAAAATTTTAAGACAGCCAAAGCATCGAGAAAGATTAGAATTAAAAAATCGAAATTAAAAAATTAGAAATTTTTCAACATGGTCCAAATTTTTGAACGAGGTCGAATTTTTCAAAAAGTTCATATTTTCAAAATAAATCGTTGTTATTTTTGCAAAAAGTCGAATTTTACAGGAAAAGCTAGAATGTTGAAGAAAGTCAGAACTTCGAAAAAACGTCAAAATTTAAACAAATAGATCGAAATTTTCAAAAATAAAAAGGAGAAATTTTGAAAAATGTTTAAAAACAATTCAAAATTACAAATAGTTCAAAATTTTGGGGGAAAAACCAAGATTTTCAAAAGTCAAAACTTTGACAAACGTCAAATTTTAAACAAAAATGTCGAAATCTCCAAAAGTCGAATTTTCTGAAAAAAAGATCACTATTTATAGAACAAGTCGAATTTAAAGACAAAAAAAGATCGAAATTTAAGAAAGTCAAAATTTTAAGAAAGCCAAAGCATCGAGAAAGATTAGAATTAAAAATTCGAAATTAAAAAATTAGAAATTTTTAAACATGATCCAAATTTTTAAACGAGGTCGAATTTTTCAAAAAGTTCATATTTTCAAAATAAATCGTTGTTATTTTTGCAAAAAAGTCGAAATTTTCAGGAAAAGCTAGAATGTTGAAGAAAGTCAAAAATTTCAAAGAATTTGAAATTTTCAAAAGAGTTAAAAAAATAAAAACTTTCAAAAGTCGAAATTTTGTGGAAAAAACCAACATTTTCAAAAAAAAGTAAAAACTTCGAAAAACGTCAAAATTTAATCAAAAATTTCGAAATTTTCAATAATAAAAAGGAGACATTTTAAAATATAATTGATTTGCAAGGAGATTAAAATTCTATAAAAAAAAATGAACATTTTCAGGAAAAGCTAGAATGTTGAAGAAAGTCAAAACTTCGAAAAAACGTCAAAATTTAAACAAATAGATCGAAATGTCAAAAATAAAAAGGCGAAATTTTGAAAAATGTTTGAAAACAATTCAAAATTACAAATAGCTCGAAATTTTGGGGAAAAAACCAATATTTTCAAAAGTCAAAACTTTGACAAACGTCAAATTTTAAACAAAAATGTCGAAATCTCCAAAAGTCGAATTTTCTGAAAAAAAGATTACTATTTATAGAGCAAGTCAAATTTAAAGACAGAAAAAGATCGAAATTTAAAAAAGTCAAAATTTTAAGAAAGCCAAAGCATCGACAAAGATCAGAATTAAAAAATCGAAATTAAAAAATTAGACATTTTTAAACATGGTCAAAATTTTTAAACGAGGTGGAATTTTTCAAAAAGTTCATATTTTCAAAATAAATCGTTGTTATTTTTGCAAAAAAGTCGAAATTTTCAGGAAAAGCTAGAATGTTGAAGAAAGTCAAAACTTTGAAAAAACGTCGAAATTGAAACAAAAAGATAGAAATTTTCAAAAATAAAAAGAAGAAATTTTAAAAAATGATTGAAAACAATTAAAAATTACAAACAGCTCGAAATTTGGGGAAATAACCAAGATTTTCAAAAGTCAAAACTTCGACAAACGTCAAAATTTAAACAAAGAGATCGAAATTTTCAAACATAAAAGGGAGGAATTTTGAAAAATGTTTGAATTTGCAAGAGAGAATTTTTGAAAAAAATTATACATTTTCAGGAAAAGCTAGAATACTGAAGAAAGTCAAAATTTCGAAAAACTTGAAATGTTCAAAAAAGTTAAAAAAACTAAAACCTTTCAAAAAAAAGTGTAATTAAAAACAACAATTCAAAATTACAAATAACTTGAAATTTTGAGGAAAAAACTAAGATTTTCAAAAAAAAAAAAGAGTCAAAACTTCGAAAAACGTCAAAATTTAACCAAAAGTGCCGAAATTTTCAAAAATAAAAAGGAGACATTTTAAAATATAATTGAATTTGCAAGATTGAAATTCTTGAAAAAAAGTCGACATTTTCAGGAAAAGCTGGAATGTTGAAGAAAAAGAAAAGATCGAAATTTTCAAAAATAAAAACGAGAAATTTTGAAAAATGATTGAAAACAACTCAAAATTACAAATAGCTCGTAATTTTGGGGAAAAAACTAAGATTTTCAAAGGTCAAAGCTTTGACAAACGTCAAAACTTTGACATACCTTAAAATTTAAACAAAAATGTCGAAAATAAAAAATTGGAAATTTTAAAAAATAATTGAATTTGCATTAAGATTGAAATTTTTAAAAAAAGTCGACATTTTCAGGAAAGAAAAAGTCAAAACTTCGAAAAACGTCAAAATTTAAACAAAGAAATCGAAATTTTCAAAATTAAAAAGGAGAAATGTTAAAAAATGCTTGAATTTGCAAGAAGACTGAAATTCTTGATAAATGTCGACATTTTCAAGGGAAAACCTAGAATGTTGAAGAAAGTCAAAATTTCGAAAACTTGAAATTTTCACAAATATTAAAAAAAAATAAAACCTTTTGATAGAAGTGTAATTAAAAAAAACAATTTAAAATTACAAATAACTCGAAATTTTGGGGAAAAAATCAAGATTTTCAAAAAAACAGTGAAAACTCTGAAAAAACGTCAAAATTTAAACAAAATGATCGAAATTTTCAAAAATTAAGAGAAGAAATTTTAAAGAATAATTGAATTTGCGAGAAGATTGAAATTGCTGAAAAAAGTCACATTTTCAGGAAAAAAAGTCAAAACTTCGAAAAAACGCCAAAATTTAAACAGAAATCGAAATTTTCAAAAATAAAAGGGAGAAATTTTGAAAACATGATTGAATTTGCAAGAGGATTGAAATTTTTGAAAAAAAGTCGACATTTTCAGGGAAAAAGCTAGAATGCTGAAGAAAGTTACAATTTTGAAAAACTTGAAATTATTAAAAAAGTTAAAAAAATAAAACAATTTAAAAAAAGTGTAATTTAAAAGAAAACAATTCAAAATTACAAATAATCCGAAATTTTGAGTAAGAAAACCAAGATTTTCAAAAAACCATCAAAACTTCGAAAAACGTCAACATTTAATCAAAAATGTCGAACTTTTCAAAAATAAAAAATTGGAAATTTTAAAAAATAACTGAATTTGCATGAAGATTGAAATTCTTGAAAAAGTCGACATTTTCAGGGAAAAACAAATTAAAACTTCGCAAAATGTCAAAATTTAATCAAAAATGTCGAACTTTTCAAAAATAAAAAATTGGAAATTTGAAAAAATAACTGAATTGGCATGAAGATTGAAATTCTTGAAAAAGTCGACATTTTCAGGGAAAAAAAAATCAAAACTTCGCAAAATGTCAAAATTTGATCAAAAATGTCGAACTTTTCAAAAATAAAAAATTGGAAATTTGAAAAAATAACTGTATTTGCATGAAGATTGAAATTTTTGAAAAAAGTCGACATTTTCAGGAAAAAAAGTCAAAACTTCGAAAAACGTCAAAATTTAAACAGAAATCGAAATTTTCAAAAATAAAAGGGAGAAATTTTGAAACATGATTGCATTTGCAAGAGGATTGAAATTTTTGAAAAAAGTCGACATTTTCAGGGAAAAAGCTAGAATGCTGAAGAAAGAAGTTACAATTTTGAAAAACTTGAAATTTTTCAAAAAGTTAAAAAAATAAAACAATTCAAAAAAAGTGTAATTTAAAAGAAAACAATTCAAAATTACAAATAATTCGAAATGTTGAGTTAGAAAACCAAGATTTTCAAAAAACAATCAAAACTTCGAAAAACGTCAACATTTAAACAAAAATGTCGAACTTTTCAAAAATAAAAAATTGGAAATTTTAAAAAATAACTGAATTTGCATGAAGATTGAAATTCTTGAAAAAAGTCGACATTTTCAGGAAAAAAAAGTCAAAAACTTTGCAAAACCTCAAAATTTAATCAAAAATGTCGAACTTTTCAAACATAAAAAATTGGAAATTTGAAAAAATAACTGAATTTGCATGAAGATTGAAATTCCTGAAAAAAGTCGACATTTTCAGGAAAAAAAGTCAAAATTTCGAAAAACGTCAAAATTTAAACAGAAATCGAAATTTTCAAAAATAAAAGGGAGAAATTTTTGAAACATGATTGAATTTGCAAGAGGATTGAAATTTTTGAAAAAAGTCGACATTTTCAGGGAAAAAGCTAGAATGCTGAAGAAAGAAGTTACAATTTTGAAAAACTTGAAATTTTTCAAAAAGTTAAAAAAATAAAACAATTCAAAAAAAGTGTAATTTAAAAGAAAACAATTCAAAATTACAAATAATTCGAAATGTTGAGTTAGAAAACCAAGATTTTCAAAAAACAATCAAAACTTCGAAAAACGTCAACATTTAAACAAAAATGTCGAACTTTTCAAAAATAAAAAATTGGAAATTTTAAAAAATAATTGAATTTGCATGAAGATTGAAATTCTTGAAAAAAGTCGACATTTTCAGGAAAAAAAAAGTCAAAACTTTGCAAAACCTCAAAATTTAATCAAAAATGTCGAACTTTTCAAACATAAAAAATTGGAAATTTGAAAAAATAACTGAATTTGCATGAAGATTGAAATTCCTGAAAAAGTCGACATTTTCAGGAAAAAAAGTCAAAATTTCGAAAAACGTCAAAATTTAAACAGAAATCGAAATTTTCAAAAATAAAAGGGAGAAATTTTGAAAAATGATTGAATTTGCAAGAAGATTGAAATTTTTGAAAAAAGTCGACATTTTCAGGGAAAAAGCTAGAATGCTGAAGAAAGTTACAATTTTGAAAAACTTGAAATTTTCAAAAAAGTTAAAAAAAAATAAAACAATTCAAAAAAAAGTGTAATTTAAAAGAAAACAATTCAAAATTACAAATAACCCGAAATTTTGAGTAAGAAAACCAAGATTTTCAAAAAACAATCAAAACTTCGAAAAACGTCAACATTTAATCAAAAATGTTTTTTCAAAAATAAAAATTGGAAATTTTAAAAAATAACTGAATTTGCATGAAGATTGAAATTCTTGAAAAAGTCGACATTTTCAGGGAAAAACAAATTAAAACTTCGCAAAATGTCAAAATTTAATCAAAAATGTCGAACTTTTCAAAAATAAAAAATTGGAAATTTTAAAAAATAACTGAATTTGCATGAAGATTGAAATTCTTGAAAAAAGTCGACATTTTCAGGAAAAAAAAGTCAAAACTTCGAAAAACGTCAAAATTTAAACAGAAATCGAAATTTTCAAAAATAAAAGGGAGAAATTTTGAAACATGATTGAATTTGCAAGAGGATTGAAATTTTTGAAAAAAGTCGACATTTTCAGGGGAAAAGCTAGAATGTTGAAGAAAGTCAAAATTTCGAGAAAAACTTGAAATTTTCGATAGTTAAAAAAATAGTCTTTCAAAAATAAGTGTAATTTAAAAAAAAACAATTTAAAATTACTTGTAACTCGAAATTTTGAGAAAAAACCAAGATGTTTAAAAAAAGGAGTTAAAACTTCATAAAACGTCAAAATTTAAACAAAAAGATCGAAATTTTCAAAAATGAAAAGAAGAAATTTTGAAAAATGATTGAATTTGCAAGAAGATTGAAATTCTTGAAAAAAGTCGACATTTTCAGGAAAAAAAAGTCAAAACTTCGGAAAACGTCAAAATTTAAAGAGAAATCGAAATTTTCAAAAATTAAGAGAAAAAATTTTAAAGAATAACTGAATTTGCGAGAAGATTAAAATTCCTGAAAAAAGTCGACATTTTCAGGAAAAAAAGTCAAAACTTCGAAAAACGTCAAAATTTTAACAGAAATCGAAATTTTCAAAAATAAAAGGGAGAAATTTTGAAAAATTATTGAATTTGCAAGATTGAAATTTTTAAAAACAAGTCGACATTTTTAGGGGAAAAGCTAGAATGCTGATGAAAGTCAAAATTTCAAAAAACTTTTAAATTTTCAAAAAAGTTACAGAATAAAATCATTCAAAAAGGTGTAATTTAAAAAAAACCATTCAAAATTACAAATAACTCAAAATTTTGAAGAAAAAAGCCAAGATTTTTAAAAAAAAGTCAAAACTTCGAAAAACGTCAAAATTTAATCAAAAATGTCGAACTTTTCAAAAATAAAAAATTGGAAATTTTAAAAAATAACTAAATTTGCAAGAAGATTTAAATTTCGAAAAACGTCAAAATTTAAACAAAGAGATCGAAATTTTCAAAAATTAAAAGGAGAAATTATTAAAAATGATTGAATTTGCAAGAAGATTGAAATTCTTAAAAAAAGTCGTCATTTTCAGGAAAAGCTAGAATGTTGAAGAAAGTCAAAATTTCGAAAAACGTGAAATTTTCAAAAAAGTTAAAAAAAATAAAACCATTCAAAAAAAAGTGTGATTTAAAAAAAACAATTCAAAATTACAAATCACTCGAAATTTTGGGAAAAAGACCAAGATTTTCAAAAAAAGATAGTCAAAATTCCGGAAAACGTCAAAATTTAAAGAAAGAGATCGAAATTTCTCAATAAAAGGGAGACATTTTGAAAAATGATTGAATTTGCAGGAGGATTAAAATTTTTGAAAAAGTCGATATTTTCAGGGAAGAAGCTAGAATGTTGAAGAAAGTCAAAATTTTGAAAAACTGGAAATTTTTAAAAAAGTTTAAAAAACTAATACTTTTTAAAAAAAGTGTAATTCAAAAAAACAATTCAAAATTACAAATAACTTGAAATTTTGGGGAAAAAAGCCAAAATTTTCAAAAAACTGGAAATTTTCAAAAAAGTTTAATAAAACTAATACTTTTTAAAAAAAGTGTAATTCAAACAAAACAATTCAAAAATTACAAATAACTTGAAATTTTGGGGAAAAAAGCCAAGATTTTCAAAAAACAGTCAAAACTTCGAAAAACGTCAAAATTTAAACAAAAAGATCGAAATTTTCAAAAATTAATGGAAGAAATTTTTAAAAATGATTGAATTTGCAAGAAGAT
Organism: Dastarcus helophoroides; assembly: GCA_028583605.1. NCBI lineage: Eukaryota > Metazoa > Arthropoda > Insecta > Coleoptera > Bothrideridae > Dastarcus > Dastarcus helophoroides. Next base: position 42,066,108 of record CM053330.1, on the reverse strand, counting down.
TGAAATTCTTGAAAAAAATCGACATTTTTAGGGGAAAAGCTAGAATGTTGAAGAAAGTCAAAATTTCGAAAAACTTGAAATTTTCACAAATATTAAAAAAAAATAAAACCTTTTGATAGAAGTGTAATTAAAAAAAAACTATTTAAATTACAAATAACTCGAAATTTTGGGGAAAAAATCAAGATTTTCAAAAAACAGTGAAAACTCTGAAAAACGTCAAAATTTAAACAAAAAGATCGAAATTTTCTAAAATTAAGAGAAGAAATAAAAATTTCCAAAAGAAGTGTAATTTTTCAAAAAATAATTCAAAATTACAAGTAAGTCGAAATCTTGGAGAAGAAAACCAAGATTTGCAAAAAAAAGTCAAATCTTCGAAAAACGTCAAAATTTAACCAAAAATATCGAAATTTAACACAAATCTCCTGCCGCTTTGTAGTAGATTTTCAGAATCGGCAACATTGCGCTATTTATGCGAAAAAATTAGTCGTCGTAGCTTTCATCGAAGGCACCTGGAAGGAGTAGTGGAGCTGCTATGTTGCTATTACTTCAAGAAGTTTCCCTAACGTGGGTATATTTCGCATTGCGATTACGTAAAAACGGTACATTGAAATATCCCCATATTTTACTATTTTATGCTCGATATAACCGTACATAAAGTATTACTTTTTTTATCAAAAGCTATGGAAAGGTTTGGGTGCAATAAATTAAAATCTCTTCGAAAGCATTCTTCGCACATCGTTAGTTTGACATTGAATATCTCAGCTTCAGTGCCGCCGCGGGTCTTCTAATTTTGCAAGCATGTAGGCAACACCTGACAGGAATTTATAGAAAGTCTGCAATTCACCGTGGAGTACCTTAACTCTTCCTGGCGACACGGTTCGCGTATCATTTTCTAATTTTTTTTAGTCGTATCATTTTCTAATTTTTTTTAGTCGCATCATTTTCAATTTTTTTTCTAGTTTTTTAATGTCAGTATTAATTTTTATTATCTACTTGCAATATACTTCCTTCTAAAAACAGGTGCTCAGGATACCGCGCTTTGGTCGCCTCCAGTCGGTACAATACATAACAAAACAGATATGCTATCAGTTATTCGATATAACTGATATTTGCGGCCAAATTCCGTAATTTCAAAGTGACACTGTTCTTATTATTTATTTAAAATACGTGTGCACGTAATAAATAACATAAACTTGTAGATTTATTTAAATTATTTATTAAAAATGCATCGTAGGAAGTCATGGACATAGCAGCCGGTGTATAACACCGTCCCTGTGGCGCAGAGGATAGCGCGTTGGACTTCTAATCCAAAGGTCGTGGGTTCGATCCCCGCCAGGGATGCAGGCAACTTTTTTAAATGTAATACGCACCTACAGCAATCCCTGGCTTAAAAAAAATGACCAGCAATTACCAACTATCGTTCGTATGTCCCTGTGGCGCAGAGGATAGCGCGTTGGACTTCTAATCCAAAGGTCGTGGGTTCGATCCCCGCCAGGGATGCAGACATACTTTTTTAAAATATCTAGGAAAATGTATGGATATTCTCATAACATGTGGATTGTTTTCATATATGAATTATTTTCATATATGAATTTTTTCATATATGAATTTTTTCATACATGAATATTTTCATATATGAATATTTTCATAAATGCATATTTTCATATATGAATATTAGTATTATTATTATCGTATGAATATTTTTCTATCATATGGATATTTTGATGTTTTCCTGGGGGCACAAAAATATTTTTTAATTTTCATTCATGAATACAAAGTACGGGGGCAAATGAGATTTCCAGCTTCAACTGTGGGAAAAGTTTCCTAATGCATGTATTAAAGCAGCCAAGTGTAAGATTTGTTTGTTTTCGGGATAACTTTAACTTAACATTATATAAAGCTCCAAGCTTTAGCGGCATAAACTTGAAAAGGAAATTATTTGAGGGAAGCTTTACCGAATGATTAAAGTTGTAAACCTCATATTAGGGATATTAAAATTGTGGTCCTTAACAATAATCGTCCCTTTTGCTTTATCGTCCGCGTCAGTTACAAAATTAAACCTCTAATAATCCATCATTAGGCCCGAAGCATTTTTCGTCGAGTATCTGTCTTTTATCTGCTACCATGTGTAAGGACACATTATTTATAATCAAAACGAAAATAGCTTCCCCTATTTAGGGCGTTGTAAGATATGATGTTTCATTAGTACTTTTTGCCCATTAAAACATGTCAATCCTAAGTTATAAAACGAAAAGCAAAGCAGGTCACTAGACATCCATCAGTAACTTGTTAATTCTGAGACACACCTTTCAAATTCTTGGAAAACTAAAACAGTGGATAATTTTACCAAAGACAGACTAACTCCTAATGTAACGTATTGTAACTAGTGATGGGCAAAACTGCTACTTGCAAGTAGCAGTTACAAGTTGCTCCTGCTACAATCAAGTAACAGTTTTAAATAGCTGCTACTTTTGTCACTGTTACTTATGAATACATGTTAAGCGATCGCAGTCGCAGTCGGAATCAAATGGAGCAACGAGTAACGGACAAGGAATACCTGCTACTGTACTCTGCTACACTGCTACTGCTACTTTTGTCACTGCTATTATTGTATTCGGAATAAGCGTAAGTGATCACAGGCACAGATCGCAGTTACGCTTTCGATAAAAGTATGACACACTCGAAGTCGACAAGATATGGTAGGTAAAGGGTCGATCATCCATCAGGTTACGTTCGGAGATAAAAGGTACCTCAATACATACCCTGATTTCCCTATTTAAACAGTAATGCATAAAAATACCTTAAAAATGATATTGGCTATTGAGAAATCAGTTAACTATGTTTTTAACCAGGCAGTTTAGATAAATTAGGATAGAATTTATGTCATGCTGTTTGTCGTGGCTTTCTAGTTCTCAGGCGATTCCCGTAATCCTAAAATAACATCATATGATTTTAATGCTATCTACAGACTTGATTTTTAAATCGGGGTACCCACTTAATTTCGTAAACAATCCCAATACTCTTTCAAGAAGTAACAAGTAAATCAGTTTATGTTCAACACATAAAAAGAAATTAATTTTCTAATTAGATATAATACGTACTTGGTAGATTACTTGCATATTATTTTCGATTAGGCAAAATTTCTTCTATTTAAGTTTGGAAAAAGTGCATGTTATTTGAAAGCATCCCAATGTCCTGCACACATTAATGACAGAATAGGGTGAAAAGATGCACTTGCTACAAATATTTTAAGTGGTGATAAAGCGATGCTATTTTAATGATGGGAAAGTAGTAAGAAAAATATTTGTTTTTAATTGTAATATAGATATCATCCACCACACTTATGGGAAAAAACTAAATGGTTTATTTTTAAGCTTTTAATATAGTTCATTCTTTTAAATGAAGCTCGTTTACTTCTTCAGCTGTTTAAGTTCGGTTCGTTTTCGTGATTAGTGTGTATACCTAAAATTCACACATTTGGTTTTGCTTTACGGACATTTTTCTTTGTATTTCAATTCATATATCTCAAACTAAAATGAGTAACAAAAGAAAGAAGTCCGAGATTTGAAATTTCTTTAAAGAAGACAGTGCGGGCAAAGCCAAGTGCTATATGTGTAATTATGTCTTTTCCTGCAAATCTACCACTACAAATCTAAAAAAACACATAGAGAGAAGGCATCCCACAGTACAGTTTGAAAAAATTAAGAGACTCCAGTTAAAACCTACTTTTTCGCAGACTTCATATGAAACGTTAACAGGTTTCAAGGATCCGCAACCTTCAACTTCAAAGTCAACTGAGGATGAGGAAATAGGTGTAGAATCACTAGTAAAAAAAAATCAACGCAGTCATCTATTTTAACCTTTGTGCCTCGCAAAATTTGTGTTTCTACCCAAAAAAGACTTGATAAACTTTTAATTCAATTGATTGTAAAAGATTTTCAACCACTATTAATTACAGAGGATAAAGGATTTCGGGCGTTTTTGCAAATCCTTCTAAATCCTTCCTACAACATGCCAAGTCGAAAAACACTTTCAAATGTGCTACTTCCAGCTGCTTATGAAGAAGTGTACACAAAAACAAAATTGTTAATTCACCAGTCAAAATCATTTACATTAACTACAGATTGTTGGACCTCCAGAAATACCGAAAGTGTAATTGCGATAACAGCACACTTCATCAATGATTTTGAGCCCATATCGGTAATGTTAGAATGTGGAGGGTTCGAAGATTCTCATACCAGCGAAAATTTGGCAAGAGAAATAGAAAAAATATTGGTGAAATGGAAAATGGAAAAAAATAATATATTTTTATTCATTTCGGACAATGCTGCAAACGTTGTTAAAGCAATAAAAGGTGTTTTAAAAATAAATCATTTTGGTTGTTATGTTCACACAATCAATTTAGTAGTGCGTGATATCTTGCAAATATACAAGGTATTGTTACCAAAGTTAGGGAAACAGTTGTTCATTTTAAGCGAAGTTTAAAGGCAATCTTAAAATTAAAAGAAACCCTTAGGCAACAAGATAAAGAAGAGAAAAAACTTATTTTGGATGTTGCTACAAGATGGAACTCAACATATTACATGCTACAAAGATTTGTGAAATTAGAAAAGGCCATCCGAAGCAGCCTAGCATTATTAAATCTCAGTTTTCCAGTAATTAGCGTAGACGAGTGGAGCTTCATTTCCGAATTAATTAAAATTTTGAAACCGTTGGAATACGTTACTAAAATGTTGTCAGGGCAAAAATACGTAACACTTTCTTTGATTATTATTTTAACAAAGGTTTGAGGGAAGTCTACGAAAAAATGTCAGCCAGTAACAATTTCAGTAATACATCAAAACAAGCTATCGTCAGTCTTCAAACTTCCGTAAATGAAAGATTCCCTGATTTGGAGCAAAATAGCGCACTAATTGTTGCTACATTTTTGGACCCAAGATTTAAAGATATTGGTTTTCAGTCAGAAAATACTGCTCAAAGGGCAAAAGAACTAGTTCTTGATTATCTACTTGAAATTTTACAAGAAACAGATGAGACATGGGTCATCTACCTCTCAAGAATCTCAAGACGAATTTTTTATTTGGGATGTTTTCGATAAACGAATTTGTAGTAAAACAGCCTCTTCTATCAATAAAAAGTCACGAGCCTTAGTAGAGATTCAAAGATATTTAGAAGAGCCATTGTTGCACCGAGAAGATGATCCATTAAAATGGTGGAAAAATAATTCCTTCAATTTTCCAAACTTAGCAAAAGTAGTAAAAGTAAAATTTGGAACTGTTGCTACTTCGGTGCTTTGTGAATGTGTTTTCTAGGACAGGACAATTGTTAATTGAAAGAAGAAATAGGTTAAGTTTAGAAAAAGTGAGAAAAATTATGTTCTTACATGTAAATGATAGTGTGGCTTGTAATAAGAAGTAGACAAATATTTTTATTCATTTTATATTTGCAGATCCCCCTTTTTAAGTTAGGTTAGTTATAATATATTAATTTGTCATAATATAGGAATAGAGGTGCATCATTTGAGTTATGGTTTAATTTATATATGTATTATGTACTTATATTTTTTTGGCATTTTTTTAATACAATTAATCTTAAAATAAAATATAAAGTACAATTGAACTGTTTTAATTTGACATAATCTTCTAATAGTAACTAATTAAAAGCAAAGAAGGATAAAAACATAAAAATAAGCTTCATGATTATCAACACCACTTATTATTTTTTACAAGAAATACGCTGAATACGAACAAAATGTTCATTTTGAAATATCCCTAGAATTCTAAGATGCTTCCCACTATAGGAAAGAAACAATGATAAAGCCTACAATTTTCTAAGCAAACGAACCGAAAGTACACGGAATTAATCGAGTCAAGTAAGTAAAGTAGCAGGTAGCTTGGGTAACGTAAAGTGTAACAACTGCGACTGAAAGATCTATATGTTCCAAAAGTAGCAGTTACTTTTAGGAACTGATAACTGTTCCAACTGCTACTCAATAAGTAGCAGTGTCAAAGTAGCAGATTGCTATGTAGCAACCCACCACTAATTGTAACTGAATGAACTTGAAAGTTATTTCCTAGATGATTATTAGTAGAAGCTATTAAGGCGGCGGTCTGGTACTCTTAAAACGTCGAAATTCTTCGCTTGCCATTTTACAAACTACATCAATACTATCGCTTAGAATTTAATGAAATTTGGTAATAATGTTTAGAAATGTTGGGGAATTCGGGCTTTGGAAGCAGATTTTTGATTTTTGTCTTAGTATTCCCACAAATGGGCGTACAATTTGTCTCTTTTTTTGCCTGTTTTCAGAAGCGAATATCTCGGAAACTAAACGGAATTTGAAAAAAGTACTTCCAAAGCGCAAATTCGACATCCTTGCTTCATAAGTTCACCAAATTTGAAAACAAAATATTAAAAAATAAAGGCACCATTTGTAAAATGGGAGAGCGGTGTTTGGCATAAAAATTGCGCTTAGATTTCGGTTGCCCTCACTCAGATGAGGCAGGGTACGGAGACGGACGTGATGCGGAGCAGAGAAATTTTTGCCCCTTCCCCAATACGTTATCAACGAACGAAGTATCTTCGGCTTCCACAGCTCATATTTCTTTATCTAAGCACGGCAGATATATCATAATAATAATAATAAACAACATTAAAACATTTGTTCTACCAGAGTTTGAGAGTAAAATGAATTGTTTAGTATTTGTAGCTTACAATCATTTACTGAATATTTAATGGTTTTTGTTTCGATATGTTTAGAAGAATTTTTTTCTCTCCTAATTAACATTTTTATATTACTCTTTGGAAAAATATAAATTGTTTAGGTAAATAAATGCTATGACAGATTTAAGCAAAAAAAAAAATTGATTTTATATCATTTAAATTGGAAATGTTATATTCTGCTAGCATCACTTGTAATCGAAAATCGACCAATTATATCTGCAAAGAACGAAATTGTTTTTCACATAATTAATTAATAGGTATTTAGATGCAGATATTTAGTCCTTATCTTGACGATAGGAGAAAATGCGTGGGAAAATAAAAATTTCAGCTCTGAAAATTTTGAATTCCTCGAAAATTTTGGCTTTTTTCAAAATTTCGATAGTTTTTTGAAAATCTACTTTTTTTTTGAAAATCTTAACTATTTTCACAATTTCGACATCTTGAAACTCTGGACTTTTTTTTTGAAAATTATGAATTTTTTTGAGGAATATGATTTTTATGATAATTTCGACTTTTCCTTACTTAGTTTTGAAAATTTCGACCACTCACTAAATATTTCGACTTTTCTTGAGAATTCCTATTTTTTGATGCATCAACTTTTTTTCAAAATCTCTAGTTTTTATGGAAAAATTTGACATTTTTAATTTCTATTTTTTAATGATTTCGACTTGAACATTTTAAAATTTCCACTTATTTCAAATTCTCATTTAAAAAAAACCAAATTTTCACTTAATTAGAAAATTGTAACCGTTTCGAAATTTTCCCTTTTCCTAAAATAGTGCTATTTTTTAATTTCCTAAATTTGTCAAAATTTCAACTTTTTCATCAAATTTTTATTTTGTTGTAGATCTCGACTTCCTTTAAAAAATTTTGCTTTTTTTTTGACAATTTCGACATTTTAAAAAGGTGTACAAACGAATAATTCCGACAAGGTCAACATTTTCGAAAATTCGAATTATTAGAAAAAAAGTCGAAATTATTAGAAAACCGAAACAAAAATGGTAACATTCCAAAACTCACGAATTAAAAAAAAAAGGCAAACATTTTGTGGAAATTTAGAAAAAAGTTGTCCCAAAGTCAAATTTTTCGAAAAAAGTTGGAATTTTGAGAGTAAAACCGAAGTGCCAACAAAGAAGAATTTTCAGAGAAAATTCGCAATTTCGAGAAAAGACTGTGCTTCCGTATCTTTGTACAAAAGTTTATGTTAATTTTAAAGGAATTAACAGGAAACAAAAGGGTAAAAGGAAGCATTTTTAAGTCACCTATTTCTAACTATGTACTTTACCTGCTTAGAGAACTGAAAGAAGGAATACGTGTCAAAGAATTTTTTTATAAGTTTGCAATTCGGTAGCCCAATTTCAAGCTTTTCTCTCGAAATTTTGAATTTAAAGTTTAAATCATTCGAAGGTTGCCAAAGATTTTGAAATTTTATGGAAAATTTCCACAAGAATATCGAATATTTCAATTTAAAATCAAAGTTTTGTGACTAACTCGAGCACTTCCTTGCATAAATCTTATTTTTTTAAAATCTGTTGTTATTTTTCAAAAATTTCAGTTCAAATATAAAATCGTTCTTTGTATCATAATTCAAAGAGAACAGTTAGAATTTTTTTTAAATTTTGACTATTTTTTTAAAATTTCCAATTTAGATCTGTTTTTTTATTTGGAATTGCAATTCTAGAAAAAAAATTAAATTTTTAGCTATTACTTTCCAGTCAAAATGAAACTACCAAAAAAAACTTATTTTTTAAATTTTAAAGTAAACTAACATTTCAGATAAAAGTCGAAACAAAATTATTTGGAAAAAATTCATGCAACGTCTTTTTTAATTTCAAAATTCCGTGAACAAGTTTTAAATTTCTGGCATAATTTTGTTTAAGTTTTTTCCACAATTTTGATTTCTCAAATTCCGGAACCTAAATTCAAGTTTAAGAAAATATGAATTCTAAATTCAAACTTAAGAAAATAAATAAATAAAAATGAATAAAAATTGACATTTGTAAAATGGAAATTTCAGAAATCTTGTAATTTCGACTTTTTTTCTAGAAATTCTATTTTAAAGTCTAAGATTTAAGAAAATAATTTGAAATTTCCAATTTAAACTTTCTGATTTTTTTTCAGAACTTATTTAAATATATCCTTTTTTAAGTATAACATTTTCACTCATATCTCGAAATTTTGTTTTTAAAAGTCTAAATTTTAACAGACTCTTTAAATAACATAAAATTTTGACATTTTAGTCGAAGTTTACAATTTTTCTCAATTTTAGTGGAACAGACTGGTCCTTGGTTATCTTCAAAAATTGAAATACATAAATTGTCCCCTGAAACCAAGAAAGATTAAAAACACAACAAAGGTTACTGGCTAACGCGTTTCGACAGCCAAGCTATCATCTTCAGAGAGATAGTGACTGAAACCAAGAAAGATTAAAAAAACACAACAAAGGTTACTGGCTAACGCGTTTCGACAACCAAGCTATCATTTTCAGAGAGATACTGAAGATGATAGATTGGCTGTCAAAATGCGTTAGCCAGTAACCTTTGTTGTGTTTTTTTAATCTTTCTTGGTTTCAGGGGACAATTTTTGTATTTCAATTTTTCTCAAACTCTCGACTTCATAATCTCAACATTTTGAACTTGTTTCTTGGAATTTCGATTTTAGTCTGAAAATTTTGACTTTATTCTCCACATTTTGTTTCTGAAGTCGAAATTAAAGAATAGTTTCTATTTTTTTGAAAAATTTAAAAAGGTTCTAAACAAAATTCCGAATTTTTTTGAGAAATTTTGACTATCTTTTTGAAATTTTAATTTGTAATTTTAAACTCGAAATTTTCGCTTCTTTCACAAAATGTTGGTCTTAAAGTCGATTAGGTCTTAACATATTTACTGAAATTTCGACTTAAATAACGAAATTTCAATTGTAATGCCTAAAATTAAGAAAAAAATAGTAATTTCTAGAGAAAACTTGAAACTGTAGATTTCGAAAAAGTTTTCAATTTTAAAAAATGTTAAGGTTTCACCTTATTCTTAAATTTCGTATTTAATTAAAAAATAAATACTTTTTTGTAACTCTGGAATAACAAAATTAGAATAATGAGTTCTGAAAAAAGTTTACAATTCTTTACGGGCAAAATTTCGAATTTAAACTTGCGATTTTGTTAAAATAATTCAAAATTTGTATAAAATGGAAATTAGTAGATACAAAATCGAAAATGTTCAAAGCATCTTCTCGGAATTTAAAAAAAAAGGTTCATAGAGAAAAAACAAATTGGGCAATTAAGACTCAATTTCACAAATAGAGGAAAAAACCCTTTCAGGAAAATTAGGAATAGAAAAATAAAAGTTAAATGCCTAAATACAAAATTTAAAATAAAAACGAAATTTTGAGATAAAATCGATATTTATGAATTACATCATGCTAAGAAAATCTACCGCACGGCTCTGAAGTCAAATTTTAATAAATAAATAAAAAATTTCCGAAAAAAATAGTTTTCGGGAAACTTTCGTTTTTTTTGTTAAAATTTCAACAATCCAAATATCAAATAAAAGTTAAAATTTTCAAAAAATATTGTCAATTCTGTTTTAATTGTTTATCAAAGCGCGACAAAAAATACTAATTTAAGAAACAGGTCAAAATCTCCACTTGCAAGTTTGCAAACAAATATGAATACTAAACCAACTGCTATCAGCAACATGCACATTTCCTTGAGGTATCCAAATGGATCGAGTTACACAGTATCATATATCGATAAAGTGACGATATGAAAGATTGCGAATTCGAACGACGTAAACCGAACTTTTTACTCAATTCCCCTTCGAAACCCCTTCCGTCTCTGTTCTCCTAACCCCCCTCAACAGGGTATTTAAATCCGAGAGCCATTCGTACTTAGCAATTTACCAGACCCCCCGCCTTAAGTGGTTATTAAAGATAGATTTTTATTAGTAGGTTTCAGAATTTCGTTGAATCTTTACAAGTAATAAGGGTTATTAGAAAAGTACGAAATTGTTTATTCTGTGCCACATTAACATGCAAATTCAAATTTAAAAATATTTAGTTAAATGTAATATAAGATTCTTAACTAATAGTATATGTCATAAAGATCTTGAAAAAATTAATAATTTTGATTTTAAAGTTACGCACGACTGTACTGATTGAGAGAAACATAATATAATGTAACGAAATGTAAATTATAGAATTTAGTACGTAAGAAAATTTTCTAGAAAGATCTAATAAGTGAAAGCGGCAGCGATAATGAAGCAAACGGCAGATAAGCGTTCCAGGAATTTACGTTAAGCTTTATTTGCTGGATTTTTCTAGAACCCGGAAACGAGAACTATCTAAGGCGGTAACCTTTGCCTCGAGTCAGTCAGTTAGTCAGTGTAGTTAATTAGTGAGTTAGTAGTTAGAAGTCAATAAGTGAGTTAATTATTCAGTTGTAGTGTTCCGAGTTTGGTTTGGAAATAAAGTGTTTTACAATTCATGTGTTAACGGAACGGATAAGCACGCAACAATAAGCTAATTTGTGTCACAGTTTCCAAAGGTTTTCTAGAATTCTTTTATGTTAGAAAAGATCAACGGACCCCTCAATCGACACTTTAATTATGACGAAGGTCCATACAAAAAATAAGACGTCATCCCATGAAAACAGAAGGACAACAGTTGCTATTTACTTCCCCCGATTCTTCTCCTATTAACTAAGAGTTCATAAGACAATTCATCTCTGACAGTTGGTGATCCTAGCGTTCACCAGCGTTTCGGCCACCGGAATCTGGCACTTTTAGTGAAGTTATCACTCGTTTATTCGGACATCTGTTGTCCCGAGCGTATTATTGTTTCGTTTCGTGATTTCTTTTTTGTTTAGTTCATGCCAATTACAGGAGGCCCTGTCTGTCAGCTGCTGCGAAGCACAGTTGAGATGTTATCGATTATCTTCGATGCCCGTCCAGACTTATTCGACCCATTTCTCCACCATTCTGCCTACCTGTCGGCTAGGTCGATTGGAAACCCTTCGACTTGCACAACAAGAGACGAAAGCCGCACTAAATTGCCTTTAATACTCCCTATCAGTGGCCTTTTGTGCTATTGTTGATTAAAAGCTAGACGAATCGGATATAAGAAAATTTAATGATGCCGAAAGGGTATTAGCCAAAATTTTTTTGTCGGTATCACTTTCTCCGTATAAATGAAGAATGAAGATTAGTCTAAATTAAATAAATTGTTAATCCTAACGATCCCCCGACGGATAAAGCTCATATAAAGTTGTAGAGAAGGTGCGTGTTGCTTATTTATTTCTTTGGTCATTTGATAGGCATTCGTTTTTTGTGTCCGTCAGCTGCCCGCTCTCTCGTCCTAATGAAATTGGAATTCTGGTTTATCTCTACCTGACCAGTTAAAACAACCGGCCTTTTGGTCAAAGAACGCACCTTAGTCGCTGTAAATGATGTCGGTTGGGGTCTAATGCCACAGATTTTTAAGTGTGCGGTCACTAATAGACACATTAGAATGAATTGATACATAAACACTTCTGCACGCTCCACTGATCTTCTAAGTTTATTAGACTGAAAAATTCTGATTAATTCTATAAATGTTAATTTATACATTAACTGTCTCTTTTAAATGTTACATCACTGTCATTTGGTCTGCCTTGTGTTTGAATTTGAAGGAAATATTTTTCATCATAAGAATTTCCGCCAACTTAAGATGGTCTAGATAGCTTTTGTATAGATTTTGGTTGAAATGTCTGTCAGATGTTACTAACAGTGCTATCCATACACCTGCAAAATTAAAAAATGCGTGCCCGTGCCCCTGCCAAAGCAGAGATATTCACGTTTTTTAACAAGTAAGATACAGGCGAAGAATGTTTTCGAAAAAATTTTAATTTATTGTGGTCAAACCTTCCCATAGATTTCAAAAGAGGCGGAATTCTTAATTTTGAAAATGTGGGAATTTTGTTAAAATTCCTAATTTTGAAAAAGTGGGAATTTTGTTAAAATTCCTAGTTTTGAAAAAGTTGAAATTTGAAAAAAGTCAAACATCTAAAGAAAACACATTTTGAAAACTGAGGAGATTTGAAAAAATCAAAATTTTTAAGAAAATGAAAGCTTGAAAGGTCAAATTTTTTTAAAAATTCAGAAGTTTAAAGAAGTCGGCATTTTCGAAAGAATTCGAAAATTTCAAAACTTGCAAAAGATTCCAAATTTTTAAAAATGTCGAAATTTTAGACGAATTTTCAAAAAATTTAACGTTTAATATGACGAAATTTCAAAAAAATTAAACTTTTCGAAAAAGCTGAATATTTCAAAAAAGTCGAAATTTTATGAACAAATTGTAAAATTTCAAAAAGTTTCATAAAAAGTTGAAATTTTTAAAAAGTTCATTATCTAAAAAAGTCTGATTTTTGTAACAATGTCTAATTTTGAAAAAGTCGAAATTTAAAAAAATCGAAATTTGAAAAAATCGAAATTTGACAAAGTTGAAATGTGAAAAAAGTCAAACATTTAAAAAAACCTCATTCTGAAAATTGACGAGATTTTAAAAAATCAAAATCGCTAAGTATACAAGAATATACTTGACATGTTAAAAATCAGGTGCTTTATGGATATCCGGTACCTGTTATGTTGCTATTACTTCAAGATATTTCCCTAACCTGCGAAATGAAGCATCGAAATTCCGTGAGGTGTATAACTTGCAATTACGCAAAAACGGTACCGTAAAAAACCATCATATTTTACTATTTCATTCACAATATTATTTCACATGGCGTATTATTTTTGTATTAAAATCTGTAGAATAGTTTGGCCGCACTAAATTAAAATCTCTTCGAAAAAATTCTTCGTCTATTCCTTACTTGTTAAAAATCGTAAGTTTGACATTTAATATCTCGGCTTCGGTACCGGCACGGGTCTTTTAATTTGGCAAGTGTATAGATAACATTGTTGATAAGATCTGACTGAAATTTGAAGAATATTTGCGGAAAAACAATTAATCGGTGAAAATTTTGCTTAGCAACCAACCGAAATAAAAATATGGTATCATTTACAAATTAAATCAAGCATCATGTTCCATTCTACTGAAGACTTACATTTCTGACAGATAACACGATAAGGTAAATTCGATGTTTTAAAAGAACATCCAGTGTTTTGTTAACGTAATAAAATTCCATCACATTAAAGTGCCCTCCCATTATCTTTGCGAAATTTTCACTTTATCATATCAAATTTCTTTATTTCATTTTAATTCAGTTTTCATTTTAATATTATCCAGTCAAGAAGTTGAAAACTTTTTACTTAAAGACTTACAAGTTTCAAAAGAGACCGTTTCATTGATGGAATGTTTTGTACTTGTTTACACTTCAATCTGTTTGCCACGTCAAGAGCCATGTGCAAACATCGGCGCTTATAATATTTAAAGAAAGAATATTGCAGCTTGGCTTTGTTTACCTTCAACAAATCCAGGTTATTTCAGGTGGCAAAAGTCAGAGTTATTGTGCCTGCAATGCCGCCAAGGGCCAGAATATGAGAAACAACTTTATTTGTGGCGGTGGCAAATATTTAAGGTTATTGTTAGCGAGATAAAGTGAATGCTAAAAGAAAACGCCAAGAACAAAAACCATGAATGTTTATACAAGTGAAAGAATTCATATCCTAGATAGGTGTTTCCTAAACTGTCCACATCTGTATACCCTTTCTATAATTTTTGTGTTCCCTCGTTAAAAAATTGCGTCCTTATATTAGTATAAATGAGAAAATGTATTTCGAATTTGGCAAACAGTCGAATTCGTTGTTTGGCAAACAGTTATTCGTTGTTTGGCAAACTGTGAAATTCGTTGTTCGGCAAACAGTCAAATTCATTGGTTGTCAAACAATCAAATTCGTTATTTGGCAAACAGTCAAATTCGTTGTTGGGCAAACAGTCAAATTCAAATTTGAGTAAAACATCATTCTGCAATCTTCACGAACTCTTTAAAACTGTACAAGCTGAATAACTTATTTTGTGACTTTGACGTTTAACAATTAATTTTTGAGTCATCTGAAGGCGCCCAGTGCAGCGCGTACCACTCCTATCAAACTCTTCTCGTACCGCTGGGGATACGCGGACCACACTTTGGGAAACACTGTCCTAGATTTACAGTATTTACAGTTTATTTATAGAGCGCCTAACATTTTTCTACGAGCTGCGAAAAAGTAGGGAAGTTCGCTGGGACCAATCGCAGCAAAAGATTTTTAGCATAGACTTCACGCGTGGATACAATAATCTCCGAGGCGCGCTTTGTAGTAGATTTTCTGAGCTCACAATACTGCACTGCTTATTCGATGGACTTTCACGACAAAACCGAAACCAGAGACATCTAGAAGTAGTACTAGAATTGCTATGTTATTATTTCAAGATGTTTCCCTAACTTTGAGAACCACTATTGGAAACAACAATGCCACCCGAGCATAGAAAAACCAAAAAAATACTACCTAGATTTACAATATTTACAGTTTACATTCATAGAGCGCCTAGAATTTAACATTTTTCTACGAGTTGCGAAAAAGTAAAGAAGTTAGCTGGGAGTAATCGTAGCAAAAGATTTTTAGCATAGAGTGTACGCGTGGATACAATAATCTCCGAGGCGAGCTTTATAGTAGTTTTTCTGAGCTCACAACACTGCACTGCTTATTCAATGGACTTTTGCGACAAACCGAAGCCAGAGACATCTAGAAGTAGTACTAGATTTGCTATGTTATTACTTCAAGATGTTTCCCTAACTTTGGGAAATACTATTGGAAACAACTCATGCCACCCAAGTATAGAAAAACGAAAAAAAAAAAACAGTCCCAGAACCGAAGGCAGAGACATCTAGAAGTAGTAGTAGAATTGTTACTTGTCATTACTTCAAGATGTTTCCCCAACTTTGAAAAACACTGCTGTATTGGAAACAACTCATGCCATCAGAGTATAGAAAATACAAAAAAAAAACAATTCCTTTGCTTCGTGTAATTTGCGTCTTAATCAGAATCACCTCGATGTACCTTATTTGCAATCAAGCATCTCGAAATAATTGTAAAAAAAGGAATGTTTAAAAGACAACATTAAACATGTCGCAATTTTCGAAGCCAAATTTCAAAAATGAACCGAAATTTCGAAATATCTAATAGAGTTGAGATTTTGAAACTAGTCGAAATTTCGAAAAAAGTGGAAATTTCAAAACAAAAATTTCGAATATTCTTGAAAATTCCTCCATTTTTCCAATATTTTGACTTTTTAAATTCATACAAATTTTTTTCAGAATTTCGATCGATTTTTTTTCGAAAATTTTAAATGTTTGCATTAAAATTTCAATTTTTTTTTTAAATTTTGGCATATTTTCAAATTTTCGCACCTATTTTAAAAATTTTAATTTTTTTTTAAAATTCCTTTTAAAATTTTTAACCTTTTTTTATAATTTATCTATTTTTCCAAAATTTGACTTCTTCGAAAAAGTTTTGTTCAAAATATTTTTTGAAACATTTTTATAATTGCGAATATTTTTGAAAGTTACCCCATTTTTCAATATTTTGATTTTTTAAATTCATACAATTTTTTTTCAGAATTTCGATCGATTTTTTTTTAATTTTAATTATTTTAAAGATTTCAACATTTGTAAAAATTTTTCTGTAAAATTTCTACTTTTTTAAATTGTTTCTTTTTTTGGAAAATTGGCCTTTTTTAAAAATTGCCACACTTTTTCGATATTTGGAAAAAACGAAGTTTTGAAAGAAATTTTCTGAAATCCAACTTAAGGAAAAATTTTCAAAAAAAGGAAGATTGGTAGACTGTCCATCATTATTTGATTTTTAGCATAGATTATACACGTGGATACAATAATATATTTTTCCAAAAGGTTAGTTTTCTTGCTAGTAAATAAATATACATTTTTAGCAGCTCTTGTAATTAAAATTGCTTTATAGATTTACTTATCATTTCCTATTTATAGCGGAAATTTCTGGAAAACTTTTTTGTAACTCCGGACGTATAAGTCATATCAAAAGGTAATAAAATTAAAGTTTCATTCCAACCTGCTCCGAACCGCTGCTTTCCACGACTATGTATCACAATATGGAGGGAAATGCTTAGGGGAAAACATATTTTTTCGCACCCTCCGCCATTTAGAGTTATCAGAAGCCAGAACACCCATCTAACTTTTATATCTTTCATCTACAGGCACGCAAAATGTGGCTCGTGCATAAAAGTGCAACGAATAAAAATCACATTTGATCAACATCACGCTGGGGGATTAAGCATCAAAGGGAAGCGGAGGAAGTCGACCTCGGATACGATGTTACCAAAAAATAATAACCCTGTATTCCGGCGTCCCCGACTGGGCTATCCGAGCGTGTGATTGCCATTATGGAGCCCTTGATATTTGATATGGACTGCTCGAGGGAAATCCTAGACGGACTCTTCTTTTAAATCGATTTTACAGTGATGTGGTGCTCGCTCCTAAATTAGTCACCCTTGAGCCATCGCGCAGGAAGTCGGCCCGATACCTTTACGATGATTTAGACTTTTTTATAAATAACATTATGTGACATTTTATTTTTTATGGGAGAAGGAACATAAAGCACTTTTCCGGTCTAATAGCTGCAATAATAGCTTTGTCGAAGAAAAAGCCAACTAAAAATAGGCTTCTCGGTTTATTTGTTTTTTATATTTATTATCAACCAACACTAGGATGAACGCGAATGGCGAGACGAAATGTAAAATATTTATTAACGCTTATATACATATTAGCACAATCTTTGTCATTTGTTCAGGAGATAAATAGAAAACTAGACATGTACAACTATTTCTATGAGAACCAGGATGTGGTGGAGCCTTACAGCTAAGAAAATATTGATTTATCTTAAAGAAGTTATTCGATAGATTCTTCAATAAGTCAATTGATCATTTCAACATCGACTGCTATTTACATTAGATACGAACATTTTAAATAAATATGTTAAAATGTTTTTGAAATACAAATCTTGTCTCCTAAAATTAAGAAAGATTAAAAAACACAACAGAGGTTGCTCTGATGCTTTTCGGTAGCCGAGCTATCATCTTCAGAGAGATCAGATCAGTATCTCTTTGAAGATGATGGCTTGGCTATCGAAACGCGATTTCGAATTTCTTATCAAATTTTCAACTTTTTCAAAAGTTTCCCTTTAAAATTTTTTTTCAGACAATTTTCAGCTATCCAAAATTTCGACTTCTTTTAAAATCATACTTTTTTGAAAATTTCTACTTTTCTGATAATTTCAACTTTTTTTAGAAATCTTTCTCTTTCGAAAAGTCTGAATTTTTTGGAAAGCTTGCCATCGAAGATTTTTTAAAATGTCCAATTTTTTACAATTTTACAATTTTTTGAAAAATTGTATTTATTTTTCAAAATTAATACTGTTTTTCAAAATTTAAACTTTTTTCCGAAAATTTCGACTTCCTAAAGCTTGCGTTTTTTAGGACTTTGACTTTTTGAAATCTCTGTCTTTTAACAAAAATGTTTTTTTTTTAAATTTTGGCTTTTAAAAATGTAGATTTTATTTTCCAAAATTTTGACACTTTTGAAAACCTCGACTTTTTGAAAAGTTCGACGTTTTTTTCTAAATTTTTACTTCTAAAATTCTTACTTTTTTCAAATTTAATCTCTTTAAATTTCGACTTTTACAAAAATTTCTACCTTTTTTGAGAACTTTGGATTTGTTTGAAAATTTCGACTTTATTCGATTAGAGTTGTTTCAACATTTTGAACTATTTTGCAAAATTTCGAATTTTCATACTTTCGCTAGTTTCAAATTTTTAATTTGTTTTGTAAATTTTAACTTTATCAAAGTGTAGGCTTTTTACAGCTTTTTTGTAAAAAAAAGATGACTGATGTTTTTTCAAAATTCCAATCTTGATTCCAATTTTGACTCTTTAAAAAACAGATATTTATATATTTTTTTTAAAATTTAAACAACCAGAATTTTTGTGCTTGTCAACATTTCTACTCTTCATTTCAAGTTTTTTTGGAAGATTAGAATTTTTTGATACTTTTCACTTTTCTTCAATATTTGGGTTCTTTAATAATTTTTGGTTATTTTTTTGAAAATTTGACTGAAAATGTTTCACTTTTTTAAATTTCCACTTTTGTTCAAAATTTTGATTACCTGTTTTTTTTTTAATTCGGATTATTTTTCAAAATATCAACATTTCTAAAAATTATTTTTGAAAATTCCTTTATTTTATTAAAATCTTTGAATTTTTTGAAAAGGTCCACTTTTAACAGTATCTTTTCAAAATACTGAGATTATTTTTCAAGCGTTTGATTTTTTAAATCCGAATTTTCGATGAAAATTTCCAAAAATTTAGAAATTTCGTCATTTTTCAAAATTTTGGCTTTCAAAAATGTCCACTTTCTCATTTCGCTTTTATCTGAAATTATCCATTTTTTTTAAATCGAATCTTGTTAAAATTTTGGAGCATTTTGCAAACACTTCATTGCATTTTAACCCTTTCCACTCCAATGTCGAGTGTCACTCGATATTGATTTTGTTCCACCAGCTCCACTGTCGAGTGACACAAGGTGGGATTTTTTTTACTAAAATATTTGATAAAGCCATCTCACACTTACTACGAAACGTGGCAACAGCGCAACAGCGGAATAAAAAGAAAAAAAGGCTTGGAGTGGAAAGGGTTAAGGTTTTGGATTTACTTTGAAAATTTGAAGTTTTTCATATATTTTTTTCAACATATTGACTTTTTTTTGAAAAAATTAACTTTTTTTGAAGGTTTCGACATTCTTTTCAATTAAACTACTTTTTGAGATTTGTGACTTTTTAACTTTTTTCGCAAAGCATTAATTAAGAATATCTCTCTGAAGATGATAGCTTGGCTATCGAAACGCGTTAGAGCAACCTCTGTTGTGCTTTTTAGTCTTTCTTGGTTTCAGGGGACAAGATTTGTATTTCAATTTTTGAAGATAACCAAGGATCAGTCCGTTTCACCAAAAAAAAAAAGTTTTAACTAACAAAAATTTAGAAATATTAGATAATTTTGCATTTTTACTGAATTTGGGCTTTTCAATATTTTAGGTTTTTAGGAGATTTTACTGAAAATTCTTCATTTTTTTAAATCCCGAGATTTCCTCTTAATATCGAATATTTTTAAAATTTTAGACTATTTTTTAAAATTTAAACCTTTATTTTCGAAAATTTGGCCCTTCTTTAAAATGTTGGTTTTATTTAAGTCTTTAAGTTTTTTGGAAGTTTAAATTTTCTATGAAAGCTTAAACATTTTTGAAAATTTGGATCTTTTTGGAAATTTTGACTGGAGAACTTCCACTTTTTTTGAAATTTCGACCTTTTTTGAAATTTTTTAAATTTCTACTTTTTGAAAGCTTTGGAATGTTTTTTAAAAATATATTTATATCTAAAACTTTAACATTTCAAATAATTCTTAAGAAATCGACCTTTTTTACAGATTTTGGTTTTTTTAAATTAATCCTTTTTTAAATGTTTATTCTTTTGAAAGTTTTTACTTTTTAAATTTTTGGTTTGTTTAATCAGATTTTCTTTGAAAATTTCGTCATTTTTATGAAATATATTCAAGTGCCTATTTTAAAAAAATTAAAACATAATGTGAGGTGTCCAAAAAATTCCGAATTTTTGAAAAAGTCAAAATTTTAGAATCAAAATGTCCAAAAAAAAGTTCAAATGTTGAATAAATTCGAATATTTTGAAATCAGATTTTCTTTGAAAACTTCGACATTTTTATGTAATATACTGAAGTGCTTATTTTAAAAAATAATGTGAGGTGTCCAAAAAACTCCAAATTTTTATAAAGGTCGAAATTTTAGAGTCAAAATGTCCAAAAAAAGGTAAAAAGTTGAATAAATCGGAATATTTTGAAATCAGATTTTCTTTGAAAACTTCGACATTTTTATGTTATATATTCAAGTGCCTATTTTAAAAAATAATGTGAGGTGTCCAAAAGACTCCAAATTTTTGGAAAAGTCGAAATTTTAGAGTCAAAATGTTCAAAAAAAGGTTAAAATGTTGAATAAATCTGAATACTTTGAAATCAGATTTTTTTTGAAAACTTCGACATTTTTATGTAACATACTCAAGTGCCTATTTTAAGAAAATTAAAAAATAATGTGAGGTGTCTAAAAAATTCCAAATTTTTGGAAAAGTCAAAATTTAGAGTCAAAATGTCCAAAAAAAGCTAAAATGTTGAATAAATCCGAATATTTTGAAATCAGGTTTTCTTTGAAAACTTCGACATTTTTGTGTAATATACTCAAGTACCTATTTTAAAAAATAATGTGAGGTGTCCAAAAAACTCCAAATTTTTGGAAAAGTCGAAATTTTAGAATCAAAATGTCCAAAAAAAAGTTAAAATGTTGAATAAATTCGAATGTTTTGAAATCAGATTTTCTTTGAAAACTTCGACATTTTTATGTAATATACTCAAGTGCCTATTTTAAAAAATAATGTGAGGTGTCCAAATAATTCTAAATTTTTGGAAAAGTCGAAATTTTAAAGTCAAAATGTCCAAAAAAAAGTTAAAATGTTGAATAAATCCGAATATTTTGAAATCAGATTTTCTTTGAAAACTTCGACATTTTTATGTAATATACTCAAGTGCCAATTTTAAAAAATAATGTGAGGTGTTTAAAAAATTCCAAATTTTTGAAAAGGTCGAAATTTTAGAATCAAAATGTCCAAAAAAAAGTTCAAATGTTGAACAAATTCGAATATTTTGAAATCAGATTTTCTTTGAAAACTTCGACATTTTTATGTAATATACTCAAGTGCCAATTTTAAAAAATAATATGAGGTGTCCAAAAAATTTCAAATTTTTGGAAAAGTCGAAATTTTAGAGTCAAAATGTCCAAAAAAAAGTTCAAATGTTGAATAAATTCGAATATTTTGAAATCAAATTTTCTTTGAAAACTTCGACATTTTTATGTAATATACTCAAGTGCCTATTTTAAAAAAATTAAAAAATAATGTGAGGTGTCCAAAAAATTCCAAATTTTTGGAAAAGTCGAAATTTTAGAGTCAAAATGTCCAAAAAAAGGTTAAAATGTTGAATAAATTCGAATATTTTGAAATCAGATTTTCTTTGAAAACTTCGACATTTTTATGTAATATACTCAAGTGCCTATTTTAAAAAATAATGTGAGGTGTCCAAAAAATTCCAAATTTTTGGAAAAGTCGAAATTTTAGAGTCAAAATGTCCAAAAAAAGGTTAAAATGTTGAATAAATCCGAATATTTTGAAATCAGATTTTCTTTGAAAACTTCGACATTTTTATGTAACACACTCAAGTGCCTATTTTAAAAAATAATGTGAGGTGTTCAAAAAATTCCAAATTTTTGGAAAAATCGAAATTTTAGAGTCAAAATGTCCAAAAAAAGGTTAAAATGTTGAATAAATCCGAATATTTTGAAATCAGATTTTCTTTGAAAACTTCGACATTTTTATGTAACATACTCAAGTGCCTATTTTAAAAAAATTAAAAAATAATGTGAGGTGTCTAAAAAATTCCAAATTTTTGGAAAAGTCGAAATTTTAGAGTCAAAATGTCCAAAAAAAGTTAAAATGTTGAATAAATTCGAATATTTTGAAATCAGATTTTCTTTGAAAACTTCGACATTTTTATGTAATATACTCAAGTGCCTATTTTAAAAAATGTAAAAAATAATGTGAGGTGTCCAAAAAATTCCAAATTTTTGGAAAAGTCGAAATTTTAGGGTCAAGATGTCCAAAATAAGGTTAAAATGTTGAAAAAATCCGAATATTTTGAAATCAGATTTTCTTTGAAAACTTCGACATTTTTATGTAATATACTCAAGTGCCTATTTTAAAAAAATTAAAAAATAATGTGAGGTGTCCAAAAAGTTAAAATTTTAGAGTCAAAATGTAAGTTAAAATGTTGAATTAATCCGAATAGTTTGACACAATTAAAAATTTAAAAAAATGGAGAAATTTTCATGAAAAGTAAAAACTTTTAACTTTTTGAAAATATGGGAGTTTTAGGAAAAATTCGTATTTAATTTTAAAAAAGTCGAAATATTGAAACAGACAAACACGTCACAGAAAGTGAAATTTTGAAAAAAATAACAATTTCCCGAAATATTCAATCTTAAAAAAGCCATGCAATTTAAAAAATCTAAATTTTTAAAAAACAGAAAATAGAAATACAGAAATTGCCCCCTGAAACCAAAAAAAAATTAAAAAACACAACAAAGTTTGCTCTAACGCGTTTTGACATTCAAGCTGTCATCTTCAGAGAGAAACTGAAACAGAAAACAGAACATTTTTGTTCATCATTTTGAAAAATAGATGATTTTCAAAGTGTCGCAATTTTTAAAACAATCCAAAATTTTCCAAAAAAAAACAATTTGAAAAAAGTAGAAATTTTAAAGAAAAAATTTTGAGAAATGTCAAAATCTTTAAAAAAATTAAAATTTTCAAAATAAATCGATCGAGATTCTGTAAAAAATTTGTATTAATTTAAAAAATCAAAATATTGAAAAATGGGGGAATTTTCAAGAATATTCGAAATTATAAAAATGTTTCAAAAAATATTTTGAAAAAAGCTTTTTCGAAAAAGTCAAATTTTGGAAAAATAGATAAATTATAAAAAATGGTTAAAAATTTTAAAAGGCATTTAAAAAAAAACTTAAAATTTTGGAAATAACTGCGAAAATTTGATGTCAAAATTTTGAAAAAATTTGAAATTTTAATACAAACATTTAAAATTTTCGAAAAAGAATTGATCGAAATTCTGAAAAAAATTTGTATGAATTTAAAAAATCAAAATACTGGAAAATGGGGTAATTTTCAGGAATATTCGAAATTATAAAAATGTTTTAAAAAATATTTTCAAAAAAGCTTTTTCGAAAAAGTCAATTTTGGAAAAATAGATGAATTATAAAAAATGGTTAAAACATTTAAAAGGCATTTTAAAAAAACTTAAAATTCTGGAAATAAGTGCGAAAATTTGATAATATGCCAAAATTTTGAAAAAATTCGAAATTTTAATACAAACATTTAATATTTTCGAAAAAAAATCGATCGAAAGTCTGAAAAAAATTTGTAAGAATTTAAAAATCAGAATATTGAAAAACGGAGGAATTTTCAAAAATATTCGAAATTATAAAAATGTGTCAAAAAATATCTTGAACAAAGCTTTTTTGAAGAAGTCAAATTTTGGAAAAAAAGATAAATTATAAAAAATGGTAAAAAATTTCAAAAGGCATTTTAGAAAAAAAACTTAAAATTTTGGAAATAAGTGCGAAAATTTGAAAATATGCCAAAATTTAAAAAAAATTTGATATTTTAATGCAAACAGTTGAAATTTTCGAAAAAAAATCGATCGAAATTCTGAAAAAAATTTGTATTAATTTAAAAAATCAAAATATTGAAAAATGGGGGAATTTTCAAAAATATTCGAAATTATAAAAATGTTTCAAAAAATATTTTGAACAAAACTTTTTCGAAGAAGTCAAATTTTGGAAAAATAGATAAATTATAAAAAATGGTTAAAAATTTTAAAAGGCATTTTAAAAAAAACTTAAAATTCTGGAAATAAGTGCAAAAATTTGATAATATGCCAAAATTTTGAAAAAATTCGAAATTTTAATACAAACATTTAATATTTTCGAAAAAAAATCGATCGAAATTCTGAAAAAAATTTGTATGAATTTAAAAAATCAAAATATTGGAAAATGGGGAAATTTTCAAGAATATTCGAAATTATAAAAATGTTTCAAAAAATATTTTCAAAAAAGCTTTTTCGAAAAAGTCAAATTTTGGAAAAATAAATAAATTATAAAAAAATTTTAAAAGGCATTTTAACAAAACCTAAATTCGGGAAATAAGTGCGAAAATTTGATAATATGCCAAAATTTTGAAAAAATTCGAAATTTTAATACAAACATTTAAAATTTTGGAAAAAAAATCGATCGAAATTCTAAAAAAAAATTGTATGAATTTGAAAATTCAAAATATTGAAAAATGGGGGAATTTTCAAGAATATTCGAAATTATAAAAATGTTTCAAAAAATATTTTGAAAAAAGGTTTTTCAAAAAGTCAAATTTTGGAAAAATAGATGAATTATAAAAAATGGTTAAAACATTTAAAAGGCATTTTAAAAAAACTTAAAATTCTGGAAATAAGTGCGAAAATTTGATAATATGCCAAAATTTTGAAAAAATCGAAATTTTAATACAAACATTTAAAATTTTGGAAAAAAAATCGATCGAAATTCTGAAAAAAATTTGTTTGAATTTAAAAAATCAAAATATTGGAAAATGGGGGACTTTTCAAGAATATTCGAAATTATAAAAATGTTTCAAAAAATATTTTGAACAAAGCTTTTTTGAAGAAGTCATATTTTGGAAAAATAAATAAATTATAAAAAAAGGTTAAAAATTTTAAAAGGCCTTTAAAAAAAAATCCTAAAATTTTGGAAATAAGTGCGAAAATTTGAAAATATGATAGAATGTTGAAAAAATTCGTAATTTTACAAACATTTAAAATTTTCAAAAAAAAAACGAAGGTTTTAAAGAGAAGTACCAAGTTTCAAAGAAGGTTTGAAAAAATCGAAATTTGACAAAAAATCGGTGATAAAAGTCGGGAATTGAAAAAAACAATCAAAAATTGGACAAGAAACATGGAACTTATCAATAAAATTGAGATTTTTCAAAAAAAAACAAGTTTTTCGAAAAAATTGAAATTTCTGAAATTTTAAAAATGGTCTAAACTTTAAAAAGATCCAATCTTTCAAAAGTTGAAGTCGGCATTTTAAAAAAGTAAAAATTTTAAAAATCATAGAAATTTGAGAAAACATGCAAATTCTCGAATAAAATCGTAAAAAATTTCAACTTTCCAAAAATTCGACATTTTCAAAAAAATTTGATTCCTAAAGAGTGTAATTTTTATAAATAGTTGCAATCTTCGAAGTTTAATAAAAAGAAGAAACTGAGGATAAACGGAAGGGGAAGTTTTTTATTAAATGATGTCGAATTTTGAAAAAGTCAAATTTTTTTAAAAAGTTGAAAATTTGAAATAAGTACAAATTTGTTTTAAGAAGTAGGAATTTTAAAACTGGGAAATTATGAGAGGTTTGTCCAGCTGGTCCTGCTGTATGGCATTATATTTATATGATACATCGAATATCGAATAAATTTATCGATGTATCGAAACATATCGATATATCTTTTTCGATACATCTTGAATACAGCGTCAATGTTTTAAAAATCTTGTGCATCCCTACGCTATACTGTCCGTTGACAAAATATTTGGACGTTTCAGATGCTCAAAGTCGAACGCATGGATTTTGTACGAACGTCATTTGCTATTTATTTAGTTAATACCGTTTTCAGAATGCCGAGTGTATATTGGCCTGCGAATTTTCGTAAGTACTCGCTAATGCACAAAACAAATAAGGATGCCCAAGTTGTTCGCGCCAGAACAGGACATCGGGACGCGAAATCACCCTCGTCCGCTAAATCTGTTGCTTACGAACAATCCGACGAAGGTTCCGGTCCCAAGCAAACACATTATAATGCACTTTAAAACAACTTAAGCTTGGGTAAATATTGAATGCCAATGCCAGAATCAATAAACTTCAATAATCTGGAGTAGATTCATATCTAAAAGCCAGCTCGGATGACGTTGTTTAGCTTCGGAGATATATTACCCGTCGTCTGTAGATCAAATTATACCTTCGGGCGTTCCAATCCACTTGGCTTTACCTTCACTTACCTGCCCGCCTTGTGTTCTTCTCGACGATATTAGGATATGAGGTGTTTGTAGAATTTAACTTCTGCCTAAATCAACTATCGTCTGTATCTTTTAAGATAACTAAATATTTATGAAATATGTACGCATCCACCAAAAACTATTTTTTTTAATCATTCTCACAAATTCATTTTAAATTTTGTACTATTCTTTCTTTTAAAATTAACTGTTTGCTAAATAATTCAAGTTCAAACTTGAATTGTTTTTTGTCTTATATTTTGAGAATTAAGTTTAAGTCAAAATAATAATTGAGCCAAGAGCGAGTGCGGATCGTATGATTATGGTTTTGTAACAATCACTACACTAAAGAGTCAATAAATTAAATTAAATCGTTATTACTTATGTATGAACTTAAAATTTTATCCACATTTTCTTGTGTTATAATTGAAAAATAATAATGTTGTCTACTTTCAGATAGACACACTTTTTTCTACACTCAATCCAAATATTTATGGAACTAATAATCGTGTTGATAATGTCTCAGATAAAAAGCATTTATTAGCAATAATCCGGTCTATGAGATCGTCTCAAATCGCGCTAAGATGTTCGATTCCAACCGCAATTACTGAGTTGTGTGAACTAGTGCTAACTCCGAAAATTTCAAAATTTTCGATTTTCTTAAAGACTTCCAATGTTATCTGGAAATTCCAACTTTTCAAAATTTAGTTTTTAATCCGACACTTTAATCCTAGACTTGTAATCCTTTGCAACACTCGGGTAATCCGACATCCGGCTAATCCGGCACCGAAGGGTGGAGGCAAAATGAAAATATATAACAAAGAAATTGAAACACAGAACTTGTCCCCTGAAACCAAGAAAGATTAAAAAACATATAAAAATATGAAAAAGAAAAATTCGAGCGAGGAGGGGGGCAAAAATAAAATTTTTTTTAGAACATTTTAAAGACAAACTACAATTTTGAGAAGAAAAAATATAATTTTGATCATAAAGTCTTAATTTCGATAAAGATAAATTTGGAGTCGTTGAAGTTTACGAAAAGTCAAATTAAAAAAAGTCGAAGTTTTCAGAAGCAAATGAATAATTAAAAAAGGATTATTTTCATTTTTGTATCATTATTGACTTTTCTTGAATTATTTTTTAAATGTAAACAATTTCATTTATTTAAATAACAGTTTAATTATAATTGGGGTCGGTAAATAAAAATTTTTTAAAATAATTATGAAAAATGGCGGACTTTCTAAAAAAAGTCTATTTTGGAAAAAAATTCAAAAATCACGAAAAAATGAGAGAAAAGGGCAAATATTAGGAAATAAGCTAAATTTAAAGGAAAAAAATCAAAATTTCGAAAAAAAAAACCACATAGCAAATGTTAAATGTCCAGAGAGTTTAACTAACGAATTTTGAGTTAAAAATCAACATTTCGATAAAAACGAAAACTTCATCGATACGTTGTGGGTTGCCTAAAGTTTAGGCCAGCACTTAGGCCACCCTTTCCGGGCCCATTGTGCTAAACGAAAACTTCAAGAAAGCAGTAAAAACTTCTGGAAAAAAATCACTTTCTGAAATGTCCATGTTTTCAAAAAAAAGCCCAATGTTACGAGAAATAATGTCAAATCGAAAAAAAGGCGAAATTTCGTGAAAACGGTCGAAATTTTGAAAAAAAAGATTAAAATATTCTAGCTAAAATCAAATAAAATCGTAAAATTTTAAGAAAAAATTGAGATTGCTTGAAGAAGGACGAATTTAAAAAAATATATCGATATTTTAAGAAAAACACGAATTTCGAGAATAATAACGGAATTTCAAAAAAAAAGTGGGAATTACGCATAGAACGTCAAATTTTGAGAAAATAGTTAAATTTTGAGAAAAAACTTGAGACTACTTAGAAAAAAACGAATTTTAAAAAGAATATCGACATTTCAAGAAAAAGACGAACTTCGAGGATACAAACGGAATTTCCAAAAAAAATAGTGGAAATTAGGCATAGAACGTCAAATTTTGAGAGAATATTTAAATTTTGAGGAAAAACTTGATATTACTTAAAAAAGACGAATTTATAAATGAATATCGATATTTCAAGAAAAAGACGAATTTCGGGGATAAGAACGTAATTTCCAGAAAAAAAGTAGAAATTGCGCATATAACGCAATATAAATTTTGAGAAATTAGTCAAGTGTTAAAGAAAAACTTGAGATTACTTAGAAAAAGCCAAATTTTAAAAAGAATATTGATATTTCAAGAAAAAGACGAATTCAGGAACAAAAACGACATTTTTAGAAAAAAAATAAAAATTATGCACAGAAGTTCGAGGACAAAAGCGAAATTTACAGAATTACGTATGGAAAGTCAAATTTTCAGAAAATAGTCAAGTTTTGAGGAAAAACTTGACATTTCTTAAAAAAAGACGAATTTCGAGAATAAAAACGGAATTTCCAAAAAAAATTACGCAAATTTTGAGAAAATAGTCAAATTTTGAGGAAAAACCTGAGATTGTTTGGAAAAAGACCAATTTTGAAAAATATATGGGAATTTTAAGAAAAAGGCGAATTTCGAGGAGAAAAACGAGATTTTTAGAAAAAGACAAATTTTAAGCACAATCGATATTTAAAAAAAGACGAATTTCGATGATAAAAACGGAATTTCTAGAAAAAAAAAAGTGAAAATTACGCATAGATCATCAAATTTTGAAAAAATAGTCAAAGGTTAAGGAAAAACTTAAGATTACTTATGAAAAAGGCGAATGTTAAAAAGAGTATCGATATTTTAAGAAAAAGACAAATTCAGGAACAAAAGCGACATTTTTAGAAAAAAAAAAATAAAAATTATGCACAGAAGTTCGAGAACAAAAGCGAAACTTCCAGAAAAAATTTGAAATTACGTATGGAAAGTCAAATTTTGAGAAAATAGTCAAATTTTGAGGAAAACCTTGAGATTTCTTGAAAAAAGACGAATTTCGAGGATAAAAACGGAATTTCCAAAAAAAATAAGTGAAAATTACGCATAGACCGTCAAATTTTGAGAAAATAGTCAAATTTTGAGGAAAAACCTAAATTTGAAAATAGACCAATTTTGAAAAGAATATGGGAATTTCAGAAAGAAAAAGGCGAATTTCGGGGAGAAAAATGAGATTTTTAGAAAAAGTCAAATTTTAAACACAATAGAACTTTAAAAAAAAGACGAATTTCGATGATAAAAACGTAATTTCGAGAAAAAAAAATGTGGAAATTACGCAGAGACCATCAAATTTTAAGAAAATAGTCAAAGGTTAAGAAAAAACTTGAGATTACTTAGGAAAAGGCGAATTTTAAAAAGAATATCGATATTTCAAAAAAAAGACGAATTCAGGAACAAAAACGACATTTTTAGAAAAAAAAAATAAAAATTATGCACAGAAGTTCGAGGACAAAAGCGAAATTTCCAGAAAAAATTTTAAATTACGTATGGAAAGTCAAATTTTGAGAAAATAGTCAAATTTTGTGGAAAAACTTGAGATTTCTTGAAATAAGACGAATTTCGAGAATAAAAATGGAATTTCCAGAAAAAAAAAATGAAAATTACGCATAGAACGTCAAATTTTGAGAAAATGGTCAAATTTTGAAGAAAAACCTGAGATCGTTTGGAAAAAGACCAATTTTGAAAATAATATGGGAATTTCAAGAAAAAGGCGAATTTCGAGGAGAAAAAGACAAATTTTAAACACAATAGATATTTAAAAAAAAAAGACGAATTTCGATGATAAAAACGGAATTTCCAAAAAAAAAGTGGAAATTACGCATAGACCATCAAATTTTGAGAAAATAGTCAAAGGTTAAGGAAAAATTTTAAAAAGAATATCTATATTTCAAGAAAAAGACAAATTTAGGAACAAAAACGACATTTTTAGAAAAAAAAATAAAAATTATGCACGGAAGTTCGAGGACAAAAGCGAATTTTCCAGAAAAAAATTGAAATTACGTAAGTCAGATTTTGAGAAAATAGTCAAAATTAGAGGAAAAACTTGAGATTTCTTGAAAAAAGACAAATTTCGAGGATAAAAAAGGAATTTCCAAAAAAATAAGTGAAAATTACGCATAGAACGTCAAATTTAGAGAAAATAGTCAAATTTTGAGGAAAAACCTGAGTTTGTTTAGAAAAAGACCAATTTTGAAAAGAATATCGAAATGTTAAGAAAAAGACGCATTTCGAGGACAAAAGCCAAATTTCCAGAAAAAATTGGAAATTACGTATGGAAAGTCAAGTTTTGAGAAAATACTCAAATTTTGAGGAAAAACTTGAGATTTCTAGAAAAAAGACGAATTTCGAGGATAAAAACGGAATTTCCAAAAAAAAAATAAGTAAAAATTACGCATAAAACGTCAAATTTTGAGAAAATAGTCAAATTTTGAGGAAAACCTTGAGATTGTTTGGAAAAAGACTAATTTTGAAAAGAATACGGGAATTTCAAGAAAAAGGTGAATTTCGAGGACAAAGACGAGATTTAAAAAAAAAAGAAAGAAAATTATGCACAGAAGTAAATTTTGGGAAAATGGTCAAATTTTGACCAAAAACTTAAAAATGGTTGGAAATAAACGAATTTTGAAAGAAATATTGAAATTTTAAGAAAAAGACCAATTTCGAGGACAAAAGCGAAATTTCCAGAGAAAATTGGAAATCACGTATGGAAAGTCAAATTTTGAGAAAATACTCAAATTTTAAGGAAAAACTTGAGATTACTTGAAAAAAGACGAATCTCGAGGTAAAAATGGAATTTCCAGAAAAAAAAAGGTGGAAATTACGCATAGAACGCCAAATTTTGAGAAAATGGTCAAATTTTGAGGAAAAACTTGAGATTGTTTGGAAAACGACTAATTTTGAAAAGAATATGGGAATTTAAAGAAAAAAGCGAATTTCGAGGACAAAAAAGAGATTTTTTAAAAAAAAAAGAAAAAAAATTATGCACAGAAGTAAAATTTTGGGAAAATGGTCAAATTTTGATCAAAAACTTAAAAATGCTTGGAAATAGACGAATTTTAAAAGAAATATCGAAATTTTAAGAAAAAGACGAATTTCGAGGACAAAAGCAAAATTTCCAATTTTGAGAAAATAGTCAAATTTTAAGGAAAAACTTGAGATTTCTTGAAAAAAGACGAATTTTGAGGTAAAAACGAAATTTCCAGAAAAAAGTGGAAATTACGCATAGAACGTCAAATTTTGAGAAAATAGTCAAATTTTGAGGAAAAACTCGAGATTGTTTGGAAAAAGATTAATTTAGAAAAAAATATGGGAATTTCAAAAATAAGGCAAACTTCGAGGACAAAAACGAGGTTTTTAGAAAAAAAAAGAAAAAAAACTATGCACAGAAGTTAAATTTCGGGAAAATGGTCAAATTTTGATGAAAAACTTAAAAATGCTTGGAAATAGACGAATTTTGAAACAAATTTCGAAATTTTAAGAAAAGGACGAATTTCGAAGACAGAAGCGAAATTTCCAAAAAAAAATTGGAAGTTACCAGAGACTGAAGTTACGCATGGAAAGTCAAATTTTGAGAAAACATTTAAACTTTGAGGAAAAACTTGAGATTGCTTAAAAAAACGAATTTTGACATTTCGAGAAAAGGACGAATTTCGAGGTAAAAACTTCCAAAAATATAAACAAATTATTAAAAAAATAAAGAAATTTCTAGAATAGGATGGTTTGGTATAAGTTCTAAATTGTCTAAAGAAAACAGTTAAAATTTTCGAAAAAAATGTCCTCGAGTTTTTCACCTTTTTACAGAAATTCAAATCTCCAAAAGAATATTTTTCAAAATTTGCAAAAAAATGTAACTTTCAAAATTATTCCTCTTTTTTTTTGAAAAAAGGTGGACCAAGCTTCGAGAACAAAGCAAATTTTGATGAACAAGTCAACATTTGCAGAAAGTCAGATCAAAAAAAAGACGCAACTTTCGGGAAAAGTCGAATTTTGGGAAATGGTGAAATTTCGAAAAAAAAGCGACGAATTTTGATAAAAATTCGAAATTTGAGAAAGTAACATTTTGATAAAAGAAGTCGAATTTTAGGATATAAATTCGAAATTTTAGAAGAAAATGGCAAATTTTAAACGAAAATGGCAAATTTTGTGAAAAAAAGACGAATTTTGGGAAAAAAGTTGAAATTTCGAGGGAATTTCCAAATTTCAGGGAAAGAACGAATTTTGAAAATAAAAATTTCTAGAGAAGGTCCCATAGAATATATTTTTTTCGTTATTTTTTCAAAGAACGTCGACTTTCATAAAAAATCTTAATTCGAAAACTGAACAAAAAGAAAAACTATTATTAAGGGTGCGTTTAGATTAGACACTTTATTCCGTACATTTCTCTGTGACATAGAATATATTTTCTGTCTGATGTTTTTTTTTTTTTTCTTAAAGTAGGGGAAAATGCTTTACGCACATCTGGGAAGATAACCCAGATAGTGTGGGACTTCCGCTCAAACTACGGGTACCGACTAAAAACCCCTACTACTTCGGGCCGGGCCCTTGGCCCCCAATCCCTCCGTCGGAACAGCACAATAGTGCTGGAGCACTGTTGTAAGCTGTTTTGCCTGAAACATAAGAACAAACAAAACAGAAAATGTTCACGATGAAAGTCTCAGCCTAGAGGACCATTCTTGGTCTCCTAATCCTGGTTGGGATGTCTGGATCGTAATCCACTGCCTGTCGAACTAGTTCGTTGGGATGCGTTTCCGCTCTCACCATCGCCCTGGAATTAATTTCCCTAAGAAAATCTCTTACCAAAGGTAGTTCAGCTTCTCTATGGAGCTGACCATCGAGCGTCCATGGCTTGTCTTAGAAAGACGTTCTGGAACACCTGGAGTTTCTTCATCTGATTATCCGTCGCTTGTGACCAAGCTACAGATGCGTAGGTCATCGCTAGTCTAAAGATTGATTTGTATAGCAACACTAAGTCCAATGGACAGGTTACTATTTCTACCAATCATCGCTTGCAGCAGTCCCTTCAGCATTTTGGCTCTGGACACTGCATAATCGATGTGTGCCTGGAATGTTAGTCTTTTGTCTAGAATGACACCTAGATACTTTGCCTGAAGTCTCCAGTCGACGTTTTGCCCATGAACATTTACATGTCCATATGGTTGGAGTCTTTTTCGAGTGAAAAACACTGCTTGGGTCTTGTCTGCGTTGATTTGCATTCTCCATTGGCCAAAGTTATCTAGTAGACTGTCTGTTGCCTCCTGAAGTCGTCTGGTGACCACCTCTGGGCTGAAAGAGTACGCCACTAAAGCTGTGTCATCTGCGTAAGTTGCCAATAAGGTGTTGTCGGTTGTTGGATTGGTTCTCGGAATGTCTGCTGTGAACAGAGAATACAGCAGAGCCTGGAGGCACTCCATACTGTAACCTAAACTGGTTTGATAGTTCCTGTCCCACCTTTGCTCTGAAAGAGCGCTGGTCCAGGAACGAGCTTACCATTTGAACCATTGTTAGAGGTATTCCAAACTGGTGCATCTTGAAGACTAATCCTTGATGCCAAACTGTGTCAAATGCCTTGGAGATATCGAAGAAAATAGCTCCAACTACCTGGTTCCAGTTCATGCGTTGAGTGATTGTTTCAACCACTCTCAGCAGTTGGTCTGAGGTAGAGTGCATAGGTTGGAACCCAAATTGTTCCTTAGGAATGATGTCGCGATCACTGATGATATTTTGCAGATGCTTTCCGTCACCTTACCCAAGTTGGATAAGAGGCTGATTGGACTGTAATTTTGGGAAAATTTCCCATCCTTACCTGGCTTAGGAATGAAGATAACGTTTGCAGTCTTCCATCTGGTTGAAAAATAAAAAATTTAACATGGAATTGACTACTGCTCCAAAGTATTTGACAGTTTGGTCCGGAAGAGACTTCAGAGTTTGGTTTGGAATTCCGTCTGGACCTGGAGACTTTTTGACATTTAGCTTGCGCAGAAAGCTTTGGATTCCTCCTCATTAGTTGGCTGGATGATGTCGTCTTCTTCTGGCACTTCCACCTGAAGAATTTGAACCTCTTCTTCAACCTCATCTACGAAAACTAAGTCCACTTCTTCAAGTGTGGCCTGACAGTGTCGTTCAAAGGTCTCAGCAAAAGCTGCGGCCTTTTCCTGATCTGAGTAAGCCATTCCTTGAGGTCCGTGTATCGGAGGGAAAGGTTTCCTAACTCCTCTTAGAACTTTGGCTGTGCACCAGAGATCTGATAAAGTTTCAAGGTTGCAACTTCTTAGGTGTTCCTGAAACTTAGAAATTTTGTGCCCTCTGAGTTCATACCTGAGCTTGTGGATGAGTCTGTTGACTTCCGCCTTATCTGCTTGCAGATTGGTCCGTCTTGCTCTCTTCCTGGCACGATTTTTCCTTCTAATCAGCTCCACCAAGAGATTTGGCAGTGGTTCCCTTCCTTCTATACGCCGGAAAGTTTTGGTCGCAGCCAGATCTGTCTGATGTAAGTTGAGCTATCCTCTATCAATCTCTCTCTATCTATCTATCTAACTATCAACTATCTCCTCCCAGCTGTGTAGATGAGTCTAGGATAGCTTCTCTCAGATAGTTGACACTTATGTCATAGAGAAATGTATGGAATAAAGTGTCTAGTCTAAACGCACCCTTACATATTTCTGAACAAGATTTCATTTAGCTATCCAGCTGCTCCGAGTCAAATTAAATCAACTCTCGTGGATCACGCTGTTCAACAGCAATTGGTATGATTGTTCCACTTGTCTACGACAGTGTTTCCCAAGCTTTCGAAATCTATGTACCCTTTCCATAATTTTTCGAGACATTGAGTACCCCTCGTTAAAAATGTTCATCCCAAGTAATATAAAAATGGGCAAGTGTGTTTGTCTCTCTATTGGTCAATTAAACATATCAACGAATTTGAACCAAACATCATTCTGCAATCTGCACGAACTTTTTAAAACTGTGCAAGCTGATTAAGTTAGATTTCTAAAGTTTATCCAAACAATTAATTTTTAAGTCATCTGAGGCTATCCGCCTCACCAAACTCTTCCTGTACCTTCTTGCACACTTTGAGAAACATCGGTCGATGACAATAGTCTTTGAAAAATCTCCCATGATAGGTGGACGGATCAGTTTGTCTATTGTGTAGAGTTAAAAATATGTGATCAACGAGTGGGAGTCGAACCCAGGGCCTTCACGTTACGAGTCAGGCTTCTAACCACGAAACCATCGCCACCACTACTCTCAACTCTACTCGTTCACTTCACATGACGTACTCTCGATATCTGCTGTCTCACAACTCGGCCATTCTTGACAACACAGCCGTCCTCGGCTGTCAGCCATAGTTTAACACCTTGGTAAACATAATATATAAACATAAGTGCTATGCTGTCAGGTACATCTCTAAACCCACTCCTGAAACTGTAGTAAAGTTAAAAATATGTGATCAACGACTGGGAGTCGAACCCAGGACCTTCACCTTACGGGCTAGACTCCTAACCACGAAGCCATCGCCACCACTACTCTCAAACTCTACTCATTCACTTCACATAACGCACTCTCGATATCTGCTGTCTGCTACAGTATGAAACATTAAAAAAACACTAGAACAATACCTCTAATCTAATTTGCAAACATTTCTCTGCTATAAATAATGTAAATCGGTTTTTAATGGCGAATAATGTAATGAATTATGCAACTGTTTCCACTTTGAATGTCTGTTACACGTCTAATATAGTAATCGTGCATTCCGAAGACTGGCGAATACAATGGACAACATCTACATAAACGCCTTGATTGTTACGTTGGCCTTTAATCTAATTAATGCCATCAATCTGTGATTCAAACCGTAACGCGGAAATTAAGTTATTATCCTTCGACCCGCCATACCCCAGGATGCCATATGGCTGATTCACTTTTTAATTAAACGCGGCACATAATGGCATAATTATTTTTAAAGCGAAAACTCCTTTAGGCGCTTTGAGTGATTTTTCACGCTAATTTTCGTCACCAATCTACATTTATGTTAACAATATTAAGTAGCTGAAAACCAAATCTTGTCCCCTGAAATTAAAAAAGATTAAAAAACACAACAAAGGTTGCTCTAACGCGTTTCGACACCCAAGCTATCATCTTCAAAGAGATACACCAGTATCTCTATCAAGCTATCATCTTCAAAGAGATACTCCAGCATCTCTTTGAAGATGATAGTTTGTCCCCTTAAACCAAGAAAGATTAAAAAAAAACAATAAAGGTTCCTCTAACGCGTTTCGACACCCAAGCTATCATCTTCAAAGAGATACACCAGTATCTCTATCAAGCTATCATCTTCAAAGAGATACTCCAGCATCTCTTTGAAGATGATAGTTTGTCCCCTTAAACCAAGAAAGATTAAAAAACACAACAAAGGTTGCTCTAACGCGTTTCGACACCCAAGCTATCATCTTCAAAGAGATACACCAGTATCTCTATCAAGCTATCATCTTCAAAGATACTCCAGCATCTCTTTGAAGATGATAGTTTGTCCCCTTAAACCAAGAAAGATTAAACAAAACAATAAAGGTTCCTCTAACGCGTTTCGACAGCCAAGCTATCATCTTCAAAGAGATACTCCAGCATCTCTTTGAAGATGATAGTTTGTCCCCTTAAACCAAGAAAGATTAAAAAAAACAATAAAGGTTCCTCTAACGCGTTTCGACACCCAAGCTATCATCTTCAAAGAGATACACCAGTATCTCTATCAAGCTATCATCTTCAAAGATACTCCAGCATCTCTTTGAAGATGATAGTTTGTCCCCTTAAACCAAGAAAGATTAAACAAAACAATAAAGGTTCCTCTAAAGCGTTTCGACAGCCAAGCTATCATCTTCAAAGAGATACTCCAGCATCTCTTTGAAGATGATAGCTTGGCTGTCGAAACGCGTTAGAGGAACTTTTATTGTTTTTTTTTAATCTTTCTTGGTTTAAGGGGACAAGATTTGTATTTCAATTTTCGAAGGATAGAATTCAGATCAAATTTGTCTTTTACATTAATTCATATACTCCAGCATCTCTTTGAAGATGATAGCTTGGCTGTCGAAACGCGTTAGAGGAACCTTTATTGTTTTTTTTTAATCTTTCTTGGTTTAAGGGGACAAGATTTGTATTTCAATTTTCGAAGGATAGAATTCAGATCAAATTTGTCTTTTACATTAATTCATTTGGATGAATATTTTCGGAGTTAGCACAAGTTTATTAAATTCCGTTTCAAGAAAAAGAAAAAAATATTAATTAGTTATGAATAAGACGCGTAATATAATTAAATTGGTGGATGCTGACACGAGTCAGCGTGATGTTAGCGAGAGTCAGCGTGTGGTAACGCGAGTCAGCGTGATGTTAGCGAGAGTCAGCGTGATGTTAGCGAGAGTCAGCGTGTGGTAACGCTAAACAAATTTTTGAAAAGATAACGAAATTTCAAGAATAGGACCGTTTGTTATAAATACTAAATTGTCTAGGGCGAGTCAGCGCGATGGTAACGCGAGTCAGCGTGATGGTAACGCAAAATCAGTTTTCCCCAATCAAAAATCGTTTAACGCGCTTGAAAAAATTTCACTTTAAAATCGGGCGATCTGCGGGGTTTGAACCAGCGACAGCCGCAGTTTACAATAGAAAAAGTAGACGCTTTATTCGTCGCGCCATATCGTCTGCTGAATTTAAAACTTAACTCGCTTGATAACCTATCCTTACGCCTACAATATATAAGTTTAAATTGAAAGTGTGTATTGAAATACAAATCTTGTCCCCTGAAACCAAGAAGGATTAAAAAACAGAACAAAGGTTGCTCTAATGCGTTTCGACAACCAGACTGTCATCTTCAGAGAGATACTCTACACTATGCATTGTTTAAAGTGCGTGTTAGTTTAATTATTACTATTTTAATTCGACAAATGACCAATTAAATGTTCTGTAATTAAACACTTCAACGTGCTGAAGTTGAAAATATTTACAACCAAAACCGTAGACTAGTTTCGGCTTTCCTTGGCCTCACTAGTGTGGTACAGTTGTTGTAGACACTTGCAACTATTTTAATTGTTTAATTGTAGAATCACTGAGGGTACAACAATGGATAATAAATGTGTTAATATCCCAAGCAACATTGATTAGTATAATAAACGTTTATTAAATTAAAATTGCGTTTATTTTAACTTCAAAAAACGTTTATATACCATTCAGTGTTGCTTGGGATTGTGGAGTGTTGTCGGCTCGATAATTATCGAAGTGTTACAATTCACGAAGTTTAATTAAACTTCGTGAATTTTGAAAAAATGTTGAAACCCATAAAATTGAAACTAAGTCAAATCAAAAACAGTTGAATCGAAGATATAAATCAAAATTTTGAAAAAAAAAATTGGGCAGCTTGGGGACTGCCGACAGAAGTGAAAACTTAAAACTGCGATGTAACAAATTTGAAGATATTTCAAAAAAATCCTCTTCCAAACTTTCAGCGGTTTCTCTCAGTTGGGGAGAAGTACAAATAATTAAGGGCGGCGACTAACATCCCTTCCACCCCTCCTCTTATACCAGCCGCCCCTCCAAATTCACGAACTTTAATTAAACTTCGTGAATTGTAACACTTTATTTTAAACTTACTTCGGAATACTACAATTATGATTCACTTAACTATCAGACTATTTAACTAACTGATTAACTGAGAGAAAGACGAGCGCGTATTTATACTGGTCCGGTTTCTAGAACGGATCTCCAATAAGCGCTCTAGACGTATCGCTCACGGAAACGTGTCTAGGGCGCTTATCTGTCGTATGATTCATTCATGTCTAACTAAATGACTAACTAACTGAGGGAAAGACGACCGCGTATTTATACCGTTCCGGTTTTCTAGAAGGGATCGCCGTACAGATAAGATTATCGCCCACGGAAACGTCTACAGTGCTTATCTGGCGTATGATTCATTCTCGCGTCCGCTTCCCATTATCAAATGTTTCTAGAGAGTTCCCTACACTACACTAGTCTCTACACTACACAATCACTAATACAAATTTTATAACTACAGTTTGTTACAATATTTTTAGATAGAAATATGAATAAAAAAAAACAAAGCGTTTAGTTTTTGAGCTTGGTTTAGACCCCCATTTTCAAAAACAATTAAACAGTATAAAAAAGTACTTAATAATTAATTGAAGATGCTGAAGGGAACTTAATGGTTAATTGAAGATGCTGAAGGTGAAGGTTATCAGCTTAAACATTAAATTGGTGTTGTTTTCTAGTTTTTAGTTTTCACTCCTGTCGGCAGTCCCTTCAATTTTTTTTTAAATTTAAAATTGATACGTGCAGTCGTGGAGGGAAGTGCTGCGCAGCGAAATATTTACTACAAAATCCCAAAAGACTAGCTCCTTGCAGCTTATTTATTCGTCAATGCCCTAGGGAATATTTTACAGGAATTATTTCAATACGGATCGTAAAATGCCACCGGTGATCGAATTGTTCGTATAGCCAACATCCCCCGGTTTATTCGAATTTTTACGGCTTTATGACCGTAAAACAAAATTACTAGACATTACTGACGGAATGGATTCATACTTGAGAAGACTCTTTATTGTATCGGGAGCGATTTACAAATAAAAGTTTATGGCGTTTTACCACATAAAATGACTTTGTGGACTGATATGGTTTAACGCACATTAAAAAAAAAACAATATATAATTCCTTAAGCAGTAATAAATACGGTCGGAATTAATCATCGAGAGTCTGGAACCTGGAACGGAAGCATAACTTTTGAAATGAGTCAATAAAACTACCGAGTAGACTATTACGGTCGGTATAAACTCATTTTTCTTTTGGCCGTATTTGTATCCTTTAAATTGAACACTGGTAATCGTATCTATGGTAATTTATCACACGGGAATTGCCTTCTTCTTTCTATGGCACTTCCGCAGGGAGCTGCATAAATCATCTATCGGCAACTTATACAAGCAATGCAGCGTTGTGTGGAAGACCCATAAATTTAACTGCTACTACTTCATGATAATTAATAATCATTAATAGTATTATTTGCGAGCGAATGTGCTCGTAATAAAGTAAAAATATGGTCAAAGTGGCTCGAAACTTGCCAGTGGTAACAACGGAACGTTAACAAAGCGAGGTTGCAGAGTATCGAGTGAATATGTTAACGAAATGTAATTATAGAATTTAGAACGTAAGGAAATTTTCTATAAAAATCTGACAAGGGAAAGCGGCCGCGATAATGAAGCAAACGGCAGATAAGCGTTCCAGAAATTTTGGCAAACGCTGCTGAAAACTTCTAGAACCCGAAAGGGGACCTATATAAGGCAATCGGTTTCCCCCAGGAAGTCAGTGTGATTAGTTGGTGAGTTAGTAGTCAGAAGTCGATGAATAAGCGAGTTGATTATTCATTTGTAGTGTCCGAGTTCAGTTTAGAAATAAAGTGTTTTACAATTCACGTGTTAATCATTCGAACCGATAACGCGCAACAATATTTTTTTTTCCATATCTATCCATTATCTATCCATATATCCATTATTCCTATTCTATGTAAAATCAAATAACCTCTTAGTTTGTGAACTGTCATGAAGTGACGTTTTCAATAAATTTAAATATGACGTAGTCGCATTTCAAAAACTGTTTAGAAAATTGTCAACAAACCATAAAAATTAAAATATTTCCAAACTGGGCCGAAGTAATGTTAAATAAATTGAAAAAAACATAATATTTTCTGGATATAATTAGACAAAACATCTGATCCTGTGATTCCGACCAAAGTGATCTTACGTATGCTGTTGGGCCATTAAAAGTAGTCCTGGGTTATGAGCGTATAGCATTAGAAATTACAAGCTGATCTGTCTAACTTTGCGCGTGGTCCAAGAACGTCATACTTTACAATAGGTAGACCTTTCGTGTCTACTTCGTACTGAATGAATCACACGTACATTTATATCAGACATCTGCTTCTCGAGGTTTCCATTCGGGAAAAAGTCTAGTATATTCTAGAGTCGACACCTTAGCACGAGTCATCGCGTTAACAACACTCGGGTACGTTTCATAAGGCGCTCCACATACTTTACACATCGTTTCGTGTTTGGTAATCTATCTTCAGTTGCCATTCTTCAGCCTATTTAGCTATTTTTTCTCCATAATTTTAAATTTTAAGTGTAAAGTCGAAATTTCGTGTTTAAAGACGAAATTTCGCATTTAAATCTGAAATTTCGAGGTTACAGTCGAAATTTTGAGATTAAAGTCGAAATGTCGAAAAAAAAAACGGGGAATTTTCGAAAAAAAATCGAAATTTCGAAAAAAAATTATTTATTAATATCGAAAATTTAACATTTTTCTCGTAATTTCAACTTTAAACTCAAAATTTCGACTTTTTTACTCGAAATTTTGCCTTTTTTCTTAAATCTCGAATTTTGTCTCAAATTTCAACTTTTTTCTCGAAATATTTCGAAACTTCGGATTTTTTCTCGAAATTTCGCCGTTTTTCTCAAAGATCGACTTTTTTCTCGAAATTTTGACCTTAATATCAAAATTTCGACATTATTCTCAAAATTTCTACTTTTTTTTGTAGAAATTTCGACTTTTTCCTCAAATATAGACCTTTTTCTCCAAATTGTCACCTTATAAAGTGGAAATTTAAACTTTTTTTTCAAATTTCGATTCTTTTTCCCGAAACTTCGATCTTAATCACGGAATTTCGATTTAAAATTCGAAATTTCGGCTTTTTTCTCTCGAAATGTTGACCTTAATATCGAGATGTCGACACTGTTCTCGAAATTTCGAATTTAAACTCAAAATGTTGACCTTTTTTCTAGAAATTTCGACTTTGTTCGCAAATTTCTACTTTTTTCTCGAAATTTCGACTTTTTTCTCGAAATCTTTCGAAACTTCGAATTTTTTCTCAAAATTTCGACGTTTTTCTCAAATTTCGACTTTTTTCTCGAAATTTCGACCTTAATCTGAAAAGTTTGACTTTTTTCTCGAAATTTTGTTTTTTTTTCTCTTAATTTTCGACTTTTTTCTCAAATATCGACTTTTTTCTCGAAATTTTGACCTTGATATCAAAATTTCGACATTATTCTCAAAATTTCTACTTTTTTTGTAGAAATTTCGACTTTTTCCTCAAATTTAGACCTTTTTCTCCAAATTGTCACCTTATAAAGTGGAAATTTAAACTTTTTTTTCAAATTTCGATTCTTTTTCCCGAAACTTCGATCTTAATCACGGAATTTCGATTTAAAATTCGAAATTTCGGCTTTTTTCTCTCGAAATGTTGACCTTAATATCGAGATGTCGACACTGTTCTCGAAATTTCGAATTTAAACTCAAAATGTTGACCTTTTTTCTAGAAATTTCGACTTTGTTCGCAAATTTCTACTTTTTTCTCGAAATTGCGACTTTTTTCTCGAAATTTTAACTTTTTTCCTCGAAATTTTGACTTTTTTCTCGAAATCTAGACTTTTTTCTCAAATTTTGACTTTTTTCTCGAAATATTTCGAAATTTTGACTTTTTTCTCGAAATATTTCGAAATTTCGAGTTTTTTCTCGAAGTTTTGACGTTTTTTTCAAATATCGACTTTTTTCTTAAAGTTTCGTTTTTTTTCTTAATTTTGACTTTTTTTTCGAAATTTTGTCTTTAATATCGAAATTTCGACATTTTTCTTGAAATTTCAATTTTAAATTCAAAATTTCGACTTTTTTTCTCGAAATTTCAGTTTTTTTCGCAAATTTCGACTTTTTTTTCGAAATTTCGACTTTTTTCTCGAAATCTAGACTTTTTTCTCAAATTTTGACTTTTTTCTCGAAATATTTCGAAATTTCGAGTTTTTTCTCGAAGTTTTGACGTTTTTTTCAAATTTCGACTTTTTTCTTAAAGTTTCGTTTTTTTTTCTCAATTTCGACATTTTTCTTGAAATTTCAATTTTAAATTCAAAATTTCGACCTTTTTTCTAGAAATTTCGACTTTGTTCGCCAATTTCTACTTTTTTCTCGAAATTGCGACTTTTTTCTCGAAATTTTAACTTTTTCCTCGAAATGTTGACTTTTTTCTCGAAATCTAGACTTTTTTCTCAAATTTTGACTTTTTTCTCGAAATATTTCGAAATTTCGAGTTTTTTCTCGAAGTTTTGACGTTTTTTTCAAATATCGACTTTTTTCTTAAAGTTTTGTTTTTTTTCTCAATTTTGACTTTTTTTTCGAAATTTTGTCTTTAATATCGAAATTTCGACATTTTTCTTGAAATTTCAATTTTAAACTCAAAATTTCGACTTTTTTTCTCGAAATTTCAGTTTTTTTCGCAAATTTCGACTTTTTTTTCGAAATTTCGACTTTTTTCTCGAAATCTAGACTTTTTTCTCAAATTTTGACTTTTTTCTCGAAATATTTCGAAATTTCGAGTTTTTTCTCGAAGTTTTGACGTTTTTTTCAAATTTCGACTTTTTTCTTAAAGTTTCGTTTTTTTTCTCAACTTTGACTTTTTTCTCGTAATTTTGTCTTTAATATCGAAATTTCGACATTTTTTTTGAAATTTCCATTTTAAACTCAAAATTTCGACTTTTTTTCTCGAAATTTCAGTTTTTTTCGCAAATTTCGACTTTTTTTTCGAAATTTCGACTTTTTTCTCGAAATCTCGAATTTTATCTCAAATTTTAACTTTTTCTCGAAATCTTTCGGAACTTCGAATTTTTTCTCAAAATTTCGACGTTTTTCTCAAATTTCGACTTTTTTCTCGAAATTTCGACCTTAATCTGAAAAGTTTGACTTTTTTCTCGAAATTTTGTTTTTTTTTTCTTAATTTTCGACTTTTTTCTCAAATATCGACTTTTTTCTAGAAATTTTGACCTTAATATCAAAATTTCGACATTATTCTCGAAATTTTGACTTTTTTCTCAAATTTAGACCTTTTTCTCGAAATTTTCACTTTATAAGGTCGAAATTTCGACTTTTTTTTTTTCAAATTTCGATTCTTTTTCCTGTAACTTCGATTTTAATCACGAAATTTCGATTTAAAACTCGAAATTTCGATTTTCTCGAAACTTTGACCTTAATATCAAAATTTTGACTTTAAGCTTAAAATTTCGACTTTTTGTCTGGAAATTTCGACTCTTTTCGCAAATTT
Source organism: Dastarcus helophoroides (assembly GCA_028583605.1). Classification (NCBI taxonomy): domain Eukaryota; kingdom Metazoa; phylum Arthropoda; class Insecta; order Coleoptera; family Bothrideridae; genus Dastarcus; species Dastarcus helophoroides. Next base: position 42,021,548 of record CM053330.1, on the reverse strand, counting down.
CAACTTTTTTCTAGAAATTTCGACTTTTTTCTCGAAATTTCGATCTTATAAGGTTGAAATTTCGACTTTTTCTCAAAATTTCGACTTTCTTCTCAAATTTCAACTTTTTTCTTGAAATTTCTATAAAAAAAGTCCAAAATTTGCGCATTATAGTTAGCAATTATTGAAGGCACTCTACTACCAACTGTCAAGATTGTTGGGAAAGAGGAGTGGTGAACGCAACTGTCATCTGCCTAATTTAACTATAGAATACAGAAATTTGGACTTTTTTCTAGAAATTTCGACTTTTTTCTAGAAATTTCGATCTTATAAGGTTGAAATTTCGACTATTTCTCAAAATTTCGACTTTCTTCTCAAATTTCACCTTTTTTCTTGAAGTTTCTATAAAAAAGGTCCAAAATTTGCGAATTATAATTAGACTTACTCTCGAAATTTCGAGAAAAAAATTGATATTAAACTCGAAATTCCCAGATTAAAATCGAAATTTTGATATTAATCTCGGAATTTTAAGAAAAAAGTAGAAATTTCGAGAAATAAGTCGAAATTTTAAGTGTAAAGTCGAAATTTCGAGTTTAAAGACGAAATTTCGCGTTTAAATCCGAAATTTCGAGATTACAGTCGAAATTTTAAGATTAAAGTCGAAATTTCGAGAAAAAAGTCGAAATTTTGAGTGTAAAGTCGAAATTTCGAGTTTAAAGACGAAATTTCGCGTTTAAATCTGAAATTTCGAGATTACAGTCGAAATTTTGAGATTAAAGTCGAAATTTCGAAAAAAAAATGGGGAATTTTCGAAAAAAAATCGAAATTTCGAAAAAAAATGTCGAAATTTTTAAAAATAGTTTTTTTTAATCGATGTCCTTCAATATTTTATTTTGGAAATTTATCTGGAACTTCAAAATTACTAGAAAAAATTTAAATTGACAGTAAATTGTTAATGAATTTTTTTCAAAATTTTGATTAATTTTATTTCGAAATTTTCAGACTCTTCTAGAAATGCTGGCTCTTTTTCTCAAAAATTTCAATAAGTCCCACTTTAAAGGTCAAAATTATAAGAATATTTTTCACAATTAATTTATTTAAAATTTGCATCTTTAATTCTGAAAGTGTTATTTTTTTTTTGAAAAATGTTGCTTACATATAAGTATGATGGAACGGACTGGTCCTTGGTTATCTTCAAAAATTGAAACACAGAACTTGTCCCCTGAAACCAAGAAAAATTAAAAAACACAACAAAGGTTGCTCTAACGCGTTTCGACAGCCAAGCTGTCATCTTCAGAGAGAAACTAACATCTAATCTTAAAATTAACCCTTATATACTAAGAATATTCACTTCGTGCGTGATCGGCCGCACCCGAACGCGCATCCAATCATACACGTCGTTGTGTCACAATTTCTTATCTATCAACCTTAACTATTTTTAACAGGGATGAATGGCCTAAAGGTCCAGCGCAACCATTCATAAGGTTGTTTCCAGCCTTATGGATGGCCAAGCTCTCACATGCATCCAACATATAATTCCTATTAACTACTCTTAACAATTTAATATCATTATCTATCCTATGATCTAATTCAAAAGCATGTCGAGCCACACTTGACTTCTCAGTTCTTCCGTACCTCAAATGAGCCAAATGTTCTTTGAGTCGGATTTTAAGAGATCGTCTAGTTTGTCCAACATACTTTTGAGGACAATCCCTACATGAAATTTGGTAAATACCAGACTTATCTGTTTGCTCTACTTTATCCTTTAAACTACCTAAAAGCGAATTTAATTTTCCATTAGAAGTATAAATAACCCGAAAACCCTTACTTCGTAAAATTCCACTCAAACCCTGCGTGAGCGAGGGTTCAAATGGAAGTGAGACGAATTTAAAGTTTTTGTTTTCATCAGCTCGGAAAGTTGTAGTATTCACCAATTCACATTTAAATTTTTTCTTATTAATAATTTTATAAATAATATTTGGATCGAATCCATTAACTTCAGCTATATGTTTTATTGTCTTTAACTCCTTTCTGAATCTTTCCCTACTAAGAGGAAGACTCAGAAGGCGATGGGCAAGGAAGTTGAAGCTTGCCATTTTGTGCTGTATGCAATGGTTAGAATCGGAAGTTATATAGCGGAAGGTACTGGAATCTTTCCTATATACATCAAATTCTAATCTATTTTTATTCCTAATAACTAAAATGTCTAAAAATGGTAAAGCGGCTTCTTTCTCTAATTCTACAGTGAATTTAACTGTTGGAAAACGTGAATTTAAAACATCAATGAAATTATCTAAATTTTGATTTTTTGTGTCGAAAATAGCAAAAATATCATCTACATATCTAATCCATACCCTAGGAAACAAACTACATTCATTTTTAAGACGACTTTCAAACACACCCATGAAGAGCTCAGCCATGAAAGGTGACAAAGGATTTCCCATGGCTGCTCCCTCAAGTTGTTCATAAAATTCGTTATTAATTTGGAAATAATTTTGATCCATACATATTTTCGTTAATGAAATATATTCGTCAATAATTTTGCCTGAAAGGTTATTAGATTCCAACAGATCTCGAAGGTATAATAAAGTTTGAGGTATGGGTACACTGGGAAAGAGGGAAGAAACATCAAAAGAAACCAGCATTTCACCTTCCAACAACTCTTCATTCTGAATTTTCTGTACAAACTCTTGGGAATTTTTGACTGACAAACTGAGTTGCTGGAATTCTAATTTGCTGAATTCTTTTACTAGCCATTTTGATAAATTATAGGTCGGTGCTCCAATAGCTGACACAATTGGTCTCACCGCCTTTCCAGGTTTATGTATTTTTGGGAGACAATATAACTTAGGTACGGTGGGGTTAGATACATGAAGGGATCTTTTTAAAATTGGAGTAATAAGGTTGTTACTTTTGTCGAGCACTTTTTTCAGCCCGCTTAACATTTTACTCAAAGGGTTCTTCTTTAATTTTTGATATGGGCCATTACTAATGAGTGTGTCAACTCGTTCGTAATAGTCCTTTTTATCTAGAATCACAACCTTATTACCTTTGTCTGCCTTTACATAAAAACAATCTTTCTCTCGTAGTCTTTTGACAATATGTCTGTTCGTTACGTGTGATGGTTTTACGTTTTTTAAATTTCTAGAGAGCTTTTGTCTGCAAGCCTCCCTCACATAGTTTTTAGTGTCGTCCGCCATGGAACTCAAGGAGCTCTCAATGGACACGACAACATCTTCCAAACCAGTGCGGGAGGATGGCAGAGCGTAATTAAGCCCTTTATTCAAAAGGCTTAATTCAGCTTTGTCAAAATCCTGCGAAGAGTGGTTTTCTACAATATTAATATTATTATTTTTCTGAGAAGAATGTTCTTTAAGGGCACCTAATTTGAATAATTTCTTCTTTCAGAGAAAAATGTTCTGTACAATCTCTGAGACGGTTAGACAAAAGTCGAACATTCTCAAGAAGAAATTATTCAAATTAGGTGCCCTTAAAGAACATTCTTCTCAGAAAAATAACAATATTAATATTGTAGAAAACCTCTCTTCGCAAGATTTTGACAAAGCTGAATTAAGCCTTTTGAATAAAGGGCTTAATTACGCTCTGCCATCCTCCCGCACTGGTTTGGAAGATGTTGTTGTGTCCATTGAGAGCTCCTTGAGTTCCATGGCGGACGACACTAAAAACTATGTGAGGGAGGCTTGCAGACAAAAGCTCTTTAGAAATTTAAAAAACGTAAAACCATCACACGTAACGAACAGACATATTGTCAAAAGACTACGAGAGAAAGATTGTTTTTATGTAAAGGCAGTTAAAGGTAATAAGCTTGTGATTCTAGATAAAAAGGACTATTACGAACGAGTTGACACACTCATTAGTAATGGCCCATATCAAAAATTAGAGAAGAACCCTTTGAGTAAAATGTTAAGCGGGCTGAAAAAAGTGCTCGACAAAAGTAACAACCTTATTACTCCAATTTTAAAAAGATCCCTTCATGTATCTAACCCCACCGTACCTAAGTTATATTGTCTCCCAAAAATACATAAACCTGGAAAGGCGGTGAGACCAATTGTGTCAGCTATTGGAGCACCGACCTATAATTTATCAAAATGGCTAGTAAAAGAATTCAGCAAATTAGAATTCCAGCAACTCAGTTTGTCAGTCAAAAATTCCCAAGAGTTTGTACAGAAAATTCAGAATGAAGAGTTGTTGGAAGGTGAAATGCTGGTTTCTTTTGATGTTTCTTCCCTCTTTCCCAGTGTACCCATACCTCAAACTTTATTATACCTTCGAGATCTGTTGGAATCTAATAACCTTTCAGGCAAAATTATTGACGAATATATTTCATTAACGAAAATATGTATGGATCAAAATTATTTCCAAATTAATAACGAATTTTATGAACAACTTGAGGGAGCAGCCATGGGAAATCCTTTGTCACCTTTCATGGCTGAGCTCTTCATGGGTGTGTTTGAAAGTCGTCTTAAAAATGAATGTAGTTTGTTTCCTAGGGTATGGATTAGATATGTAGATGATATTTTTGCTATTTTCGACACAAAAAATCAAATTTAGATAATTTCATTGATGTTTTAAATTCACGTTTTCCAACAGTTAAATTCACTGTAGAATTAGAGAAAGAAGCCGCTTTACCATTTTTAGACATTTTAGTTATTAGGAATAAAAATAGATTAGAATTTGATGTATATAGGAAAGATTCCAGTACCTTCCGCTATATAACTTCCGATTCTAACCATTGCATACAGCACAAAATGGCAAGCTTCAACTTCCTTGCCCATCGCCTTCTGAGTCTTCCTCTTAGTAGGGAAAGATTCAGAAAGGAGTTAAAGACAATAAAACATATAGCTGAAGTTAATGGATTCGATCCAAATATTATTTATAAAATTATTAATAAGAAAAAATTTAAATGTGAATTGGTGAATACTACAACTTTCCGAGCTGATGAAAACAAAAACTTTAAATTCGTCTCACTTCCATTTGAACCCTCGCTCACGCAGGGTTTGAGTGGAATTTTACGAAGTAAGGGTTTTCGGGTTATTTATACTTCTAATGGAAAATTAAATTCGCTTTTAGGTAGTTTAAAGGATAAAGTAGAGCAAACAGATAAGTCTGGTATTTACCAAATTTCATGTAGGGATTGTCCTCAAAAGTATGTTGGACAAACTAGACGATCTCTTAAAATCCGACTCAAAGAACATTTGGCTCATTTGAGGTACGGAAGAACTGAGAAGTCAAGTGTGGCTCGACATGCTTTTGAATTAGATCATAGGATAGATAATGATATTAAATTGTTAAGAGTAGTTAATAGGAATTATATGTTGGATGCATGTGAGAGCTTGGCCATCCATAAGGCTGGAAACAACCTTATGAATGGTTGCGCTGGACCTTTAGGCCATTCATCCCTGTTAAAAATAGTTAAGGTTGATAGATAAGAAATTGTGACACAACGACGTGTATGATTGGATGCGCGTTCGGGTGCGGCCGATCACGCACGAAGTGAATATTCTTAGTATATAAGGGTTAATTTTAAGATTAGATGTTAGTTTCTCTCTGAAGATGACAGCTTGGCTGTCGAAACGCGTTAGAGCAATCTTTGTTGTGTTTTTTAATTTTTCTTGGTTTCAGGGGACAAGTTCTGTGTTTCAATTTTACATATAAGTAATTTTAATTTTTTCTACAAATATGATCTGCTTTTTCTTGAAATTTTAAGTTTAATCTTTAAATTTCGATCTTTTTTTTATCGAAATTTGAATTTTAAATTCGAACTTCAGAATTTCAACAATAAATTTAACATTTCTAGAAAAATTGGAAATTCCGATTCAAAATTTTCTTTTGTCCTACAATAGTTGAAATTTTTTAGAGAAATATCAAATTGTAAAAAAGGTTGAAATTTACACACTTCATTTTTTCTTAAAATTTCAATATTTTTCCCAAAGTTTTCTTATTTTTATGCAGATTTGAAGTTTATTTTCCCTAAATTGATACTTAACAATTTTCAGTGTTTTATCAAAATTACAAATTAATATAAACTTTAAAATATTTAAATTTCGTTAAAAAACTTTTAAGTTTTCAAATCAAATTTGAGAGAAATCAAAATTTTTACAAGAAAAAATATTTTAAAGACAAAATCTCCAGAAAAAGTCAAAATTTCTAAAAAAAATTTTATGTATAAAATGTTAAAAGAAAAACGTAAATTTCATGAGAAGAATGACAAAATTTTTGGGGAAAAAGCCGAAATTTGAAAAAAAATTTGATATGTCTTTACAAATAAGTAGAAATTTTTTGATTTTCCCAAAATATTGAAATTTTTATAGAGCCTTTAGGGTTTTTTCCAAACATTTTTTGTCACAACTACAAAATAAAATAAACTTTAAATTGTCAGTGTCGTAAAAGAACTTGACAATTTTAAAGCAAATTTAGAGGAACAAAAAGAAAAATCTGGAGAAGTTGGAATTTCTAGAAAAATTTTTAAGAACAACAGGTTTAGGAAAAATGGAAATTTCGAGAAAATTTCTTATTATAAAATATTTAGGAAAAAAATCAAAATTTCCTAAAAAGAATCGAAATATCTGAAAAAAATTTAGTATTTCCATACAAAATGAGATTTGAGGTAAAAATTCGTAAAAATTAACTTATTTTTTAGAGAAATAGTAAAATGCGAGATGGGTTCGATTTAGGTTTTTCTTGAAATTGTATTTATTTTCTCAAAATGTTGACATTTTCAAAGAAATTTGAGTTTTTTTCTTAACATTTTAATTCCTACTCGAAATATTGATTTCTTCCCCAATACTTTTACAAAAATTAGTTTTTAAAAACGTGATTTTGATCAAAATTAAAAATAAAATATGTTTTTAAATGTCGTAACTTCGTGAAAGAAACCTAAAATTTCTATTAAAAGAAATCAGAGAAAATTTAAAATTTCTACAAAAAGTTGTGCAATAAAAACTGTTTAAGAAATTGTAAGAAAAAAACTCGTAAGCGAAATTGGGGGTGCTGCAGTTCCACAGTGCTTATACGCCAGCCGCCACTGCTTGCCAGTAACACCATTTATGTATTGTAAACGTTATAATCGTCAAATGAAAAGATTCCCGCTGAAAAGACAATGTAGAATTGTTATCGTCCGCTATAATACTAAACGACGTACGTGTACACCTAAACGAGTGTCGGATGTGGACCCTCGGCGTTGTGTATTTTCGTAGGCGGCCCATACAAGAGTCTAATGCACACAGACACTATACGTCCGAGGGAGGAAAATGTGAATGTTAAAATCTAAATTGCACTTATTAGGTATGTTACGTGACATGCCTGAAAGTCTTTCTCCAGCGCCGTGGATGTTGGAAACCGGACAAAAGAGTTTAAAACTGCCATGGTCGTGGGCGCGCATTTAAATTTGTCTCTTTGTGAGATGCACCTGCAGATAATATTAAAATGGCCGATGCTCGGCTGCCTTTCGTCGGCCCCTTTTTTTCGACATTTCTACCGACATACTAATTAGCTGATAGTTACCTCTTATTCTCCGAGTGTGATTTCTTTATTAGATACTTAATTTGCATTTTGTAGGGCTAGAATAGACCAATCCTTTATTAAATCTTGAAGTGATGAATACCATTTCAAAGAATTGGTTCTAAAATAATCACATCAGTTACATCAGTGAATATTTTGGATACAATAGAAGGAAGGAGGTTAAATTGGTACTGACATTTAAGAAGAAGTTTGAGCTAAAACGTTTCAAAATAAACGGAAAATAAAAAAAAACTTCAAAGATGGGAAGAGGAGAGAAGATTTTGGAAGAGAAGAGATGCTAACAGAAGAGAAGAGATATGAACAGAAGAGATGGGAAGAGAAGAGATGAGATGGAAAGATAAAAGATGAGAAAAGAAGAGATGGGAATAGAAGAGAAAAGATGGGAAGAGAAGAGATGGGAAGAGAAGAGAGGGGAAGAGAAGAGACAGGAAGAGAAGAGATAGAAGAAGAAGAGATGGGAACAGAAGAGAAAAGATGGAAAGATAAGAGAAGAGATGGGAACAGGAGAGATGGGAAGAGAAGAGATGGGAAGAAAAAAGAAAGGAAGAGAAGAGATGAGAACTGAAGAGATGGGAAGAGAACATATAGAAAAAGAATAGATGGGAAGAGAAAAGAAGAGATGAGAAGAGAAGAGATGTGGACAGAAGAGATGGGAAGAGAAAAAGAAGAGATTGGAAGAGAAGAGATGGGAAGAGAAGATATGGGAAGAGAAGAGACAGGAAGCGAAGAGTTAGGAGGAAAAGAGATCTTATTGAAGTGTCTAACTTTTTAAATTGCTAATTTAATGCAGGCGTTTTAAAAAGGAGTACTTTTCAAGTTTGAGCTAAAACGTTTCAAAATAAACGGAAAATAAAAAAAACTTCAAAGATGGGAAGAGGAGAGAAGATTTTGGAAGAGAAGAGATGCTAAGAGAAGAGAAGAGATATGAACAGAAAGAGATGGGAAGAGAAGAGATGAGATGGAAAGATAAAAGATGAGAAGAGAACAGATGCTAACAGAAAAGATGGGAATAGAAGAGAAAAGATGGGAAGAGAAGAGATGGGAAGAGAAGAGATGGGAAGAGAAGAGACAGGAAGAGAAGAGATAGGAGAAGAAGAGATGGGAACAGAAGAGAAAAGATGGAAAGAGAAGAGAAGAGATGGGAACAGGAGAGATGGGAAGAGAAGAGATGGAAAGAAAAGAGAAAGGAAGAGAAGAGATGAGAACTGAAGAGATGGGAAGAGAACATGTAGAAAAAGAATAGATGGGAAGAGAAAAGAAGAGCTGAGAAGAGAAGAGATTTGGACAGAAGAGATGTGGACAGAAGAGATGGGAAGAGAAAAAGAAGAGATTGGAAGAGAAGAGATGGGAAGAGAAGAGACAGGAAGCGAAGAGTTAGGAGGAAAAGAGATGTTATTGAAGTGTCTCACTTTTTAAATTGCTAATTTAATGCAGGCGTTTTAAAAAGGAGTACTTTTTAAGTTTGAACTAAAACGTTTCAAAATAAAACCGAAATTAAAAAAAAACTTCAAAGATGGGAAGAGAAGATTTGGGAAGAGAAGAGACGGGAAGAGAAGAGATATGAACAGAAGATATGGGAAGAGAAGAGACGAGACGGAAAGAGAAAATATGAGAAGAGATGATGATGGGAACAGAAAAGATGGAAATAGAAGAGAAAAGATGGGAAGAGAAGAGATGGGAAGAAAAGAGATGGAAAGAGAAGAGATGGGAAGAGAAGAGATGGGAAGAGAAGAGATGGGAAGAGAAGAGACAGAAAGAGAAGAGATGGGAGGTGAAGAGATGGGAAGAGAAGATGTAGAAAAAGAAGAGATAGGAAGAGAAAAGAAGAGATGTGGACAGAAGAGATGGGAAGAGAGAGAAGAGATTGGAAGAGAAGAGATGGGAAGAGAAGAGACAGGAAGAGAAGAAATAGGAGGAGAAGAGATAGGAGGAGAAGAGATGGGAGCAGAAGAAACTCACATGGAACGAAGGAGTGCAAGACAGGTGTATGAGGTACGGCAATTGGCAAGATAAAAGGAGGTGAAAGCTTGGGTGCGAGAGACGCCTTATGGTATAGTTCCCACTCTCATTTAATAATAAATAATCACATTCAAAAACTGAATACCCATTAGTCAAACAAAATTAATCTAATCTCAAATTTCCACTTTTTGGAAATTTCGACTTTTATTTAAAATTTTGACCATTTTCCAAAACTTTGGGTTTTTTGAAAATTGAAAATTTTTGTTTCAAAAATTTCGACTTTTTTGTTGAAATTTTAGATCTTTCTTCATTTTTTTTTGCAAACGTCGACTATTTATCATCACGACTTTTCCTCGGAGTTAATTTTTTTTTTCAAAATGTCGATTTTTTGTTGGAATTTTCGATTTTTTTTTAAATATCGACTTTTTCGAATGTTGTTAGAGTGTCTAACTTTTTAAATTGCCAATTTAATGCAAGCGTTTTAAAAAGGAGTACCTTTTAAGTTTGAGCTAAAACGTTTTAAAATAAACGGAAAATAAAAAAACTTCAAAGATGGGAAGAGGAGAGAAGATTTTGGAAGAGAAGAGATGCAAAGAGAAGAGAAGAGATATGAACAGAAGAGATGGGAAGAGAAGAGATGAGATGGAAAGATAAAAGATGAGAAGAGAACAGATGGTAACAGAGAAGATGGGAATAGAAGAGATGGGAGGAGAAGAGATGGGAAGAGAAGAGACAGAAAGAGAAGAGATAGGAGAAGAAGAGATGGGAACAGAAGAGAAAAGATGGAAAGAGAAGAGAAGAGATGGGAACAGGAGAGATGGGAAGAGAAGAGATGGGAAGAAAAGAGAAAGGAAGAGAAGAGATGAGAACTGAAGAGATGGGAAGAGAACATGTAGAAAAAGAATAGATGGGAAGAGATAAGAAGAGCTGAGAAGAGAAGAGATTTGGACAGAAGAGATGCGAAGAGAAAAAGAAGAGATTGGAAGAGAAGAGATGGGAAGAGAAGATTTGGGAAGAGAAGAGACGGGAAGAGAAGAGATATGAATAGAAGATATGGGAAGAGAAGAGACGAGACGGAAAGAGAAAATATGAAAAGAAAAGAGATGGGAACAGAAAAGATGGAAATAGAAGAGAAAATATGGGAAGAGAAAAGATGGGAAGAAAAGAGATGGAAAGAGAAGAGATGGGAAGAGAAGAGATGGGAAGAGAAGAGATGGGAAGAGAAGAGACAGAAAGAGAAGAGATGGGAGGTAAAGAGATGGGAAGAGAAGATGTAGAAAAAGAAGAGATGGGAAGAGAAAAGAAGAGATGAGAAGAGAAGAGATGGGAAGAGAAGAGATGAGAAGAGAAGAGATGAGATGGGAAGAGAAGAGAAGAGATTGGAAGAGAAGAGATGGGAAGAGAAGAGACAGGAAGAGAAGAAATAGGAGAAGAAGAGATAGGAGGAGAAGAGATGGGAGCAGAAGAAACTCACATGGAACGAAGGAGTGCAAGACAGGTGTATGAGGTACGGCAATTGGCAAGATAAAAGGAGGTGAAAGCTTGGGTGCGAGAGACGCCTTATGGTATAGTTCCCACTCTCATTTAATAATAAATAATCACATTCAAAAACTGAATACCCATTAGTCAAACAAAATTAACCTAATCTTAATGACAGCTTCCCCAAGGTTTAGCCCAGTGATCCTACAATTGAAATAATATTCAAACTAAATCCCAAAAATTGAAACACAGAACTTGTTCCCTGAAACCAAGAAATTTTTTTTTTAATTTTTCTTGGTTTCAGGGGACAAGTTCTGTGTTTCAATTTTTGAAGATAACCAAGGACCAGTCCGTTCCATCAAACTAAATCCCAATTTAAACAGTGCACAGTATACACACATTGAACTTTCCCTATAGTCAATTTAACTTACATATTTCAGGTAGTATGCAGATGTTTCGAAAATTAAACTTTGAAATTATCAACATGCTACGCCTTCAGTTTTAATTTGCATCCAGCTTGTATCATCTTACGTGAAATTTGAGTGACTCCTGGTGGATAAGAACTATCCCCAACCAAAGTAGCGTTTTGTCACGTTCCGTTTTAGCTTCCAATCGGAGTTAATCTCAATATACCTAAACTTACGTATAATTTAGATAAGATAAACTCGTTCATTGGACTCTCGAATGACAACAACAACGCCCTCGCCCGCACATATAGAATTTCCAGTCTCTGAGAATTTCCTCGGTGCTTGCGAAAAATTTCCGAAGCAGATGTTCGTTTATATTGCTTTAGCATTGAAAAATTGACGAAGACGCCAGATTTGACTAAAATAGAACGAAACGGCAGCACTTGTTCCGGATAAAGCGCATCTTTTAATAGTTGTGAATACTTTTGGTAATTCCATCGACTAACGGCATGTTGTGCTTTCACGGTTGACGCCTTTAATTTAGATAAATGGTATCGCTGTCAAACGGTGCTGCTTTTAAAAACTGTTTACTGTTTCGCTCGTTATTTCTTAATTATATTGCTTGTACGACATCCCCTTAAATTTAGCCTCTCTCGCCAGCCAAGGCCGACGAAACCTCTGGATTTCGCTAAATGTCGCGTTTCCCCAAAAACAGAAGCGAGAGCTCGCCTGAAATTCTCTAATTGAAAAAAAATTAATTAGGGATTCATTAATTTAAAAATTAATCTGATTACTTCAAGAGAATGTATTTTTGAAAAAGTCTAATTTCTAACTGAAGAGAGAAATGTGAGTTTTCTTCTAATTTTACCATTATTAATTTGATTTAAATAGTTCTTCGATCAGATTTGAAAAAAAAATTGGGTCGAGAAAATGCTGCATGAAAAATTCTGTTATTTAAAAATATCTTCTTTTTAAACTGGCTTTTTTTTTAATTTACTTACAATTTAGATTGTTTACCAAAATGTTGACATTTTTAAAAATTATTTTTTTTCAAAAATTCTGACTTGCTGAAGTCTAGTATTTATTTATTTGTTTTGGTGGAACGAACTCGTACTTGGTTATCTATTGTTACAGAAATCTTGTCCCCTAAAACCAAAACCAAACTAACGCGTTTCGGTAGCCAAGTTGTCATCTTCAGAGAGATACAGAGAGAGACTGAGAGACTTATGTAAATTTGACCCTATTTGAAAATTTCCACTCCTTATTTTTTGAAAGTTTCAATTTTTTCAAAATTTCCATTTTTTGGAAATTTTGCCTTTTATTTAAAATTTTGACCACTTTCCAAAATTTGGGTTTTTTGAAAATTGAAAATTTTTGTTTCAAAAATTTCGACTTTTTTGAAATTTCCGATCTTTCTTCATTTTTTTTTTGCATACGTCGACCTTTTATCATCGCGACTTTTTCTCGGAGTTTTAATTTATTTTTCAAAATGTCGATTTTTTTGTTGAAATTTTCGATCTTTTTTTAAAAATTTTTCGAATGTTGTTGAAGTGTCTAACTTTTTAAATTGCTAATTTAATGCAGGCGTTTTAAGAAGGAGTACTTTTCAGGTTTAAGCTAAACCGAAATTTAAAAAAAAACTTCAAAGATGGGAAGAGGAGAGAAGATTTGGGAAGATAAGAGACAAGAAGAGAAGAGATAGGAGGAGATAAGATGGGAACAGAAGAGAAAGGATGAAACGAAAAGACAGGAAGAGAAGAGAAAAGATGGGAAGAGAGGAAAGGAGATGGGAAAAGAAGAGATGGGAACAGAAGAGATGGGAAGAGAAGAGATGAGAAGAGAAGAGACAGGAAGAGAAGAAATGGGAGCTGAGAAGATGGGAAGAGAAGATATAGAAAAAGGAGAGATGTGAAGAGAAAATAAAAGATGAGAAGAGAAGAGATGTGGACAGAAGAGATGGGAAGAGAAGAGACAGAAAGAGAAGAGATAGGAGAAAAAGAGATGGCAACAGTAGAGAAAAGATGAAAAGAGAAGATAGGAAGAGAAGAGAAGACATGGGAAGAGAAGAATTGGGAAGAAAAGAGATGGGAATAGAAGAGATGGGAAGAGAAGAGAAGAGAAGAGAAGAGAAGAAAAGAGAAAGAGATAGAATAAAGAAGAAGAGAAAAGAAGGAAGAGAAGAGAAAGAGAAGGAAGAGAAGAAAGAGAAAAAGAAGAGAGAAGAAGAGAAAAGAAAAGAAGAGAAGAAAAGAAAAGAATGAAAGGGAAGAGAAGAGAAAAGAAGAAGAGAAGAGAAAGAGGAAAAAGAAGGAAAAGAGAGAGAAAGAAGAGAAGAGAAGAGAAGAGAAAGAAGAAGAGAGGAGAGAAAAGAAGGAAAAAGAAGAGAGAGGAGAAGAGAAGAGAGAGAGAAGAAGAGAAGAAAAAAAAGAGAAGAGAAAGAAAGAGAAGGGAAAAGAAAGAAGAAAAGAGGAGAAGAGAAAAGAGAGAGAAGAGAAGAGAAGAGAAGAGAAGAGAAGAAAGAGGAGGAGGAGAGAGAAGAGAGGAAGAAGGAAGGAAGGAAAAGGAGAGGGAAGAGAAGAGAAGAGGAAGAGAAAGAGAAGAGAAGAGAAGGAAGAGAAGAAGAGGAGGAAGAAGGAGGGAAGAAGAGAAGGAAGAGAGAGAAAGGAGAAAAGAAGAGAGGAAAGAAGGAAGGAAGAGAAGAAGAGAAGAGAAGAGAAGAAGAAGAAGAGAGAGAAGGAAAGGAGAGAAGAAAAGAGAGAAGAAGAGAAGAGATGAGAAGAAAAAGAAGAGAGAGAAAGAAGAGAAAGAGAGAAGAGAAAAGATGGGAGAGAAGAGAGAGAGGAAGAGAAGAAAAAGAGAAGAGAAGAGAAAGAAAGAGAAAAGAAGGAAGAAAAGAAGAGAAGAGAGAAAAAGGAGAGAGAAGAGAAGAGAAGGAAAGAAGAGAAAGAAGAGAAGAGAAGAGAGAAAGAAAAAGAAAAGAGAAGAAAAGAAGGAAAGAGAAGAGAAGAGAAAAGAGAAGAAATGAAGAGAGAAAAGAGAAAGAAGGAAAGAGGAAAGAAGAGAAGAGAGAGAAGAGAAGAGAGAGAAAAGAGAAGAGATGGGAAGAAAGAAGAAAGAAAGAGAGAGAAAGAAGAGAAGAGAGGGAAGAGAAAGAAAGAAAGAGAATGAAAAGGAAGAGAAAAGAAGAAAGAAGAGAAGAAGAGAGAGGAAAGGAAGAAGAGGAAAGAAGAGAAAGAAAGAAAAGAAGAGAGAGAAGGAGAAAGAAAGAAAGAGAAAGAAAGAGAGAAGAAGAGGAAAAAGAAGAGAGAAAGAGGAAAGAGAAAAGAGAGGAGAAGAAAAGGAGAAAGAAGAGAAGAGAAAGAGGGAAGAAAGAGAAGGAGGAAGAGAGGAAAAGAGAGGAAGAGAAGGAAGAAAAGAAGAGAGGAAAGAAGAAGAGAAGAGAAAGAAGAGAGAAGGAAGAAGAGAAGAGAAGAAGAGAAGGAAGAGAGAGGAAAGAAAAGAAGGAGAAAGAGAAGAAAGAAGAGAAAAGAAAAGAGGAAGAGAAAAGAGAAGAGAAAGGAGAGAAGAAAGAAAAGAGAAGAGAAAGAAGAAGAGAAGAAAGAGAAAGAAAAGAGAAGAAAGAGAAGAGAAGAGAAGAGAAGAGAAAAGAGAAGAGAAGAGAAGAGAAGAGAAGAGAAAGGGAAAAAGAAGAGAAGAGAAAAGAAGAGAAGAGAAAGAGAGAGAAGAAAGAGAAGGAGAAAAGAGAGAAGAGAAGAGGAAGAGAAGAGAAGAGAAAGAAGAGAGAGAGAAGAGGAAGAGAAGAGAAGAGAGAGAGAAGAGAAGAGAAGAGGAGAGAGGAAGAGAAAGAGAAGGAGAAGAGAAGAGAAGAGGAAAGAGAAGAGAAAGAGGAAGAAGAAAGAAGGAAGAGAAGAGAAAGGAAGAAAAGAGAAAGAGAAGGAGAAGAGAAGAGAAGAAGAAGAGAAGAGAAGAGAAGAGAAGAGAAGAGAAGAGAAGAGAAGAGAAGAGAAGAGAGAAGAGAAGAGAAGAGAAGAGAAGAGAGAGAGAAGAGAAGAAGAAAGAGAAAGAGAAGAGAAGAAAGAGAAGGAAAGTAGAAGAAAGATGGGAAGAAAGAGAAAAGATAGCAATAAAGAGAAGAGAAGAGAAGAGAAGAGAAGAGAAGAGAAGAGAAGAGAAGAGAAGAGGAAGAGGAAGAGAAGAGAAAGAGAAGAGAGAAAGAAAAAGAAAAAAAGGAAGAAGAAGAGAAGAGAAAGGAGAAGATGGGAAGAGAAAAGATGCAAAGAGAATAGAAAAGAAGAAAAGAGAAAAGAAGGGAAGAAAAAAGAAGATAAGAGATGGGAAGAGAAAAGATGGAAAGAGAAGAAGAAGAGAAGTGAATAGAAGAGAAAAGAAAAGATGGACAGGAAAAAAGATGGAAAGAGAAGAAGAAGAGAAGTGAATAGAAGAGAAAAGAAGAGATGGACAAGAAAAAAGATGGAAAGGGAAAAGAAAGAGATAAAGAGGGAGCTTTTTTGTAGTTTTTTCAGGTAGGTGGCTTACTCTCTATTTGTGACCAAAAGGGGTAGTTTGCCTCCATGAAGGAATGAAAAAGAATTATTTACGTTTCTCGTCCAAATAAAACTTTTGGAAAAAGAAACGAATCGGTATGTGAGAAATAACAAAATCCTCATTTTAAGACCCAATTTTGAGGGGCTAGAACTACCCTTAAAAGCGGTCGAAAAGAAAATATACTTGTGTCTTAATTTTGGTTTTTTAAAACATATCCAGAAATTAGCGATCTTTACCTTGTTAGATGAATATTTTCGGAGTTAGCACAGGTTTATTAAATTGCGCGCAACATAGTGATTGCGGTTGGAATCTAATGTTGTAGCTCCGAAAAGACCTCATAAACTGTGTTAGTCATCGATTTATTGTCAATTAGGTGCTTTAAACGAGAGACATTATCAACACAGTCACCAATTCCATAAATATTGCGAACGTGTGTATTTGAAAATAGAAAATTTCTATAATTTTCAATTATCACACAAGAAAATTTGCATAAGATTTCAATATTGATGCATAAGTCAAAATGATTGAATTTGGTTTATTGGCTGTTCATTCGAGTAATTTTGTAGGGAACCCTAATTTTTCGAGCCCAACTCGCTCTTGCCTGATTTTTATTTAACATACATCAAGTGGTTTGGCCAAATTAAAATTAACAAATACGGTTGCAAGCGGTCTTAAATAGTTGCCGTAGCCCAGATTGGGGTCTAAGAGCATCGATTTTGTTAATGTATTTTTAGTTGAATGTTATCAGGGAAAAAGCCGGGCGCATTAGTCGGAGACATGACGTAAACTGTAAGTCGAGCAATTTATAACCAATTCAATTAAGGTGTCTCGAATGTAATTTGATTTTTACCTCGGCGACAATGAATCTAGAGATCCAATATCCAGACAACCCTTTTACCAGAAAGCCGAATCTCACCCGTCCCACCTCCAAGCCGTGCAATCTAAAACAAACCGATGCGCTATAAATTAGAAGGAGTAATTGTATCACTCCAACCTGCTTGCATACGTATAAGGGCGCAAGGGCCGACCCGAAAGGGTAAAAGGGAAGAAGCAGTTAATTGCCTCCCTCTATATCTTCCATTTGCCGAAATCGTCCCGGAGCGCGTTCTATGTAAATTGTGACAATAAAGCTTAGACGACACACCCGCTTATTCTAACAACACATATAGCATTAACAATTTCCAATTAGTGATTCCGCGTCAAAGAACCTGTCTAAAATTGTTTGATCAACTTTCCTAGAGCTATAACTAACGGGAAAGTTTACCTCGTCTATTTTGTTTCAACTGAAGGAAGGAAAATTCGCTTTGTAATCTGACTCAAAGTACAATGAAATTCTGGTAGCGTTTCGAACAAAAAAATGATGGCTTGATTGATAAATATTCGCTATACTGTAGCGATTGGTGCAACTAAGTTTATTTCCATACAATTTTTGAGCATTATCTAGGGTCATCCAATTTCTGATTCAAAAGGCAGTCTTGCAGCTGTCAAATATACACAATTTGAAAAAAAATCAATAATTCCTGCTTATGCGGAACAAAACAATATTTTAGGCAGCCGTGTCATGAAGAAATGAACATTCAAAGTGTAGAAGCGACGGCAGCAAGAAAAATGCTTCAAAATAAACAAGGAAAATAAGGATAAATTAAACATTTACTGTTTCACAAGTTAGGCAAATATTTGTGAACACAAAATACTCATAGTTATTTGGAGATTATAATTAATAAAATTTATCTGGATAGTTACTCATATTTTATCATTATACAAACATTTGGAGGCATTAAAGGCGACGTTATTTTTAAAACATTATAGCTTATGCGTTCTTAATAATGATTAATAGAATTTGATAGCTATTAAAATATATTAGTAATGTTAATACCATTCTATCGAGGTTAAATTGAAAAATATGGATAATAAACGTTATTGTACGAATAACAAAACTTTGCGCTATATTTTGAATTTTTTTTGGATTCCGAATTTTACATACAGGCCTTAATGAATAAGTGCGAACAAATTCAAGAGAGACGAAAATTTCCAAAGAAAAGTTAATACTTCAAAGAAAATTCGAAATTTGATTTAAGTAGAATTAAAAAAAAATAGAAACAATTGAAAGCGTGAATTTCAAGAAAAAGGCGAAATTTTGCTTGATTTATAAAAAAGGATTTTCCTTATTTCGAAGACTAAACTACTTTTTTGATCGTAGGAGGACGGAATATTCAACAAAACAATTCAAATGCTTAAAAATACGTGGAATTGAAATGAAATTTTGGAAAAAATTCAAAACTGTTTAAAAAGACGCAAATTAAAGAAAAGAGGTGTGTACAAATTTTCATTCAGAGTTTCGGGAAAAACCGAAATTTTGAATAAAGTGCAATTTAATGGTCCTTATATTAGAAAAAGTAAATTTTTGTTTAAAGGCGACATTTTCAAAAAAGATAACAAAATACAAATTTTTGTAATTTTTTTAAAGAAAAAGTTCACATTTTGAAAACTATGAATTGTTCAAAACAACTTAAAATCAACAACATCAAGTTTGCCAAAAAAAAGTCGAAATTTACAAAAAAAAAAGACAAAATTTCGAGAAAAATATGAAATTTTGAGCCAAGATCGAGAATATTTTTAAATAATAGAAAAAAAGTTGGGAGTAAAGCAATATTTCATTTGTCATTTCATTTATCACGTGAGAACAACACCAGTTCAAAATCACACGAGGTTAAGATCACCAGAGTTTGCGTAAGCTCAAGATCACATCATGTCAGTCACGTGAGTTCGAGGTCACGTGAGCTCATGCGCGGTCAAAGTCATGCGAGCTCAAAGTTGCATGCTGTCAAGGTAACACGGATTCAAGGTTACGTGAGACGAGGTCACGCATGGTCAAGGTCACTCGAGTTCAAGGTCGCGCTCGGTCAAGGTCACACAGATTCAAGGTCACTTGAGCTCAAGGTCAAATTCGGTCAAGGTCACACAAGTTCAAGGTTGTGTGCGATCAAGGTCACGCGTGGTCAAGGTCACCCAAGCTCAAGGTCACATTTGGTTAAAGTTATACAAGCTCAAGGTCATGTACAGTCAACGTCACTTGAGCTCAAGGTCAAATTCGGTCAGTCATACGAGTCAAAGGTTGTATGCGATCAAGGTCACGCGTGGTCAAGGTCACCCAAGCTCAAGGTCACATTTGTTTAAAGTTATACAAGCTCAACGTCATGTACAGTCAACGTCACGTACAGTCAACGTCACTTGAGCTTAAGGTCAAATTCGGTCAGTCATACGAGTCAAAGGTTATGTGCGTTCAAGGTCACGCATGATCAAGGTCAAATTCGGTCAGTCATACGAGTCAAAGGTTGTGTGCGTTCAAGGTCACGCATGATCAAGGTCACCCGAGCTCAAGGTCACATTTGGTCAAGGTCATACAAGCTCAAGGTTACATTTGGTCAAGGTCATACAAACTGAAGGTCATATACAGACAAGGTCACTCTAGCTCAAAGTCACACATGTTTAAGGTCACACGAGTTCAAGGCCGTGTGCAATCAAGATCACGCACGGTCAAGGTCACGCGAGCGCAAGGTCACATTTGCTCATAAGGTCATACAAGCTCAAGGTCATGTACAGTCAAGGTCATTCGAGCTTAAGGTCACATCTGTTCAAGGTTGCTTGTGGTCAAGGTCACTTCGAGCTCAAGGTCACATTAGATCAAGGTCATCCAATCTCAAGGTGAATATACGGTCAAGGTCACCTGAGCTCAAGGTCACACATGTTAAAGGTCACACGAGTCAAGGCCGTGTGCAATCAAGGTCACGCACGGTCAAGGTCACTTGAGCTCAAGGTCACATTTGGTCACAAGGTCATACAAGCTCAAGGTCATGTACAGTCAAGGTCATTCAAGCTCAAGGTCACACGTGTTCAAGGTTGCGTGTAGTCAAGGTCACTCGAGTTCAAGGTCGCACAAGTTCAAGGTCATGACAGTTTGAGTCGTGTGCTGTTAAGGTCACGTACGATCAAATAACTCGAGCTCAAGACCACACGGGTCCAAGGCCATGTGCGATGAAGCTCATGCGAGTTCATGGTCACGTGTGGTCAAGGTCGCGTGAGCTTAAGGAACTCGGATGTCTCGTGAACTCAAGGTCGTATAGAAACAAGATAACACGAGGCAAAGTTTCTCTTAAACAGTTTTGTTTCCAAATTCCGATACAAATTAATGACCTTCTTCTGATATTAAATAGAAGAAATGCTAAATAATTTTATTAACGAAAAAATGTTTATTCTTCATGGTGGATCGGGCTTCAAATATTTAAATTTTTAAATTTTTTAACACAATAAATTGATGATGAAACGTCTATTCATGTTAAAATTTCTTGATTTTTTCTTTTTTATATTTTAAAAAATTTTTATTTTTAAGTATTTCTTCCTCATTGTTCCTTTTCCATGTTATGCACTGCTGACGAGCTCAAATGAGAGCGAAACATCGATGTCCAGTGCTACAGCCTTTTTTATGTATTTTTTATATTTTCCTAATTTATCAAAAAAAAAAAAAATTTATTTTTTCCATATCCAATTTTTGTCTCCTAGTTTTCATTATTCCTATTCTATGTAAAATAAACTAACCTCTTAATTTGTAAACTGTCATGAAGTGACGTTTTCAATAAATTTAAATATCACGTAGTCGCATTTCAAAAATTGTTTAGAAAATTGTCAACAAACCATAAAAATTTAAATGTTTCCAAACTGGGCCGAAGAAATGTTAAATAAATTGAAGAAAACAACGAAAAAATGATTATATATCAGGTCATTATACCAAATCAGTTGTAATAGGAGTTGGATGATATGTTAGTAACCTATATCTGATATGATGATATTTACCAACACAGCTTTTATTTCCGATTTTGACTTCTCGAATCTTCGAATTTTTGTAAATTCGGCTTTTTAAAAAATCAGCCTGATAGAAATACGAAAAGAAATTTTTAAAAAAGTCGAGAAAAATCGAAGCTTGGTAATCGAAGTTTTCCAGGACAAGTGATAATTTTGAAAAAAAGATTGAATTAATTATGAAACGTCGAAATATTGAAAAAAAGTCGAAAAACTTCGAATTTTCCAAAAATTTAAGAATTTTGAAATACGTAGAAATCTTCAGTGGAGTTAATATTTTTTAAAAATTCATTCAAAAACATTCGAAGTTTTGAAAATCATTGAACATTTTGAGAGGCCAAAATTTTGAAAAAAGTCGAAATTTTCATTCAAAAACCGAATTCTCTAAAAAAATGTAATTTTCAAATAAGTCAAAATTTTTATTAGGGTCAATATTTAGAAAAAATCCTTTAAAGAAAGTCAAAGTTTTAAAAATAAAGATTTGGAAAAAGTCGAAATTTTGAAGAAAGTTAAAATTTAAAAAGTTACAATTATTAGGTCAAAATTTTGAAAAAGTAGATATAATGAAAACATCGAAATTTAAAAGTCGAAATTTACAAAAAAAAATCCATTTTTTTTTGTAATTTTTTTAGTCGTCAAAATGAAAATTATGAACTACTTAAAGCTACTTTTTTTTTAAATTATCATCAAAATTTTCAAAATGAATCGGAATTTTGAAAAAATATCGAAATTTTGAAAAATTTTATATACTCCAAAAAAATCAATTTCAAGAAAATTTTGATCGTAGGGCGGAATATTAAAAAAAATTAAATTAAAAAAAACGTGGAATTGAAATGAAAGTACAAACTTTCAATTTGATGGGTATTTTCAAAAATAAGTCGAAATTTTGAAAACAAAAACGAAATTTTCCAAAAAAAATCAAAACTTCAAGATAGTCATAATATTAAAAATGTTTCAAAATTTTAAAGAGTTTTTAAAAAAGTTGAAATTTCCAAAAAGAGAAATTTTTAGTAGAAAAAAATAAAAAAAAACCGAAATTCGTCAGAAAAAACAAAATGTATACAAAAAAAGTTTTCAAAAAAGTCAAAATTTCGGATACGTCGAAATTTTCAAAATTAAGTCAAAATTTTGAGAAAAAGTCGAAGCTTGGTAATCGGAGTTTTCCAAGACAAGTAACAAGTTTGAAAATAGATCGAATTAATTGTAAAACGTCGAAAGTTTCAAAAAAAAGTCGAAAAAGATCGACTTTTCCAAAAAATCAAGAATTTTGAAATACGTGGAAAATCATCAGTGGAGTCAATATTTTTTAACAATTTCTTCAAAGACTTTCGAAGTTTTCAAAATTATTAAAAAATTTGAAAACGGTCAAAATTTTGAAAAAAGTCGAAATTTTCAAGAAAATTGAATTTTGAAATTCAAAATTTTCAAAAATCAAAATTTTGGGAAGGTTGAAATGTTGAAAAAGTCGAAATTTTCAAGAAAGTTAAAATTTGGGAAACGTCGAAATTTTCAAAATTAAAACAAAATTTCGAGAAAAAGTCGAAGCTTGGTAATCGGAGTTTTCCAAAACAAGTGACAAGTTTGAAAATAGATCGAATTAATTGTAAAACGTCGAAAGTTTCAAAAAAAAGTCGAAAAAGATCGACTTTTCCAAAAAAATCAAGAATTTTGAAATACGTAGAAAATCATCATTTTTTAACAATTTCTTCAGACTTTCGAAGTTTTCAAAATTATTAAAAATTTTGAAAACGGTCAAAATTTTGAAAAAAGTCGAAATTTTCAAGAAAGTTGAAATTTGAAATTCAAAATTTTCAAAAATCAAAATTTTGGGAAGGTTGAAATGTTGAAAAAGTCGAAATTTTCAAGAAAGTTAAAATTTGAAATTCAAAATTTTGAAAAATCAAAACTGAAAAATCCAAATTTTGAGAAAATCAAAATTTTAAAAAAATCGAAATTTCGAAAAAAAAATCGATTTTTTTTGAAATTTTATGAATGTCGTTAGTCGCGAAAACGAAAATTACGAGGGAAAGCTACACTTATTTTTTGTCATAGAAAGTAGAGTAGATTTTTTGGTTTTAGTTTAATCAAATGTCTCCCCTTCCTGGGACCTTGGATTGCCAATATTTTCGCGAGATTCGAACATTAAACATAAAATGTTTGATTATTTTTTAAAAATAATTTGTTTATAGTTCATTTTTGCTTTGAAATGTCATAAATTGAAATGCAGAACTTCTTCCCTGAAACCAAGAAAGATTAAAAAACACAACAAAGGTTACTGGCTAACGCGTTTCGACAGCCAAGCTGTCATCTTCAGAGAGAAACTGCGAAATGTCATGTTAGATGTAGAAAGGTTTAAGCCCTCTCCTTGGGTGCGCCACTGCAATCAATTACCTTCTTAGGGCTTTACACTTAATTTAATCGCAAAACAAGCAAGTCTTCGAGGGAAAAGTGATTCGAATTCCCTTTCATACGCGGCCATAATTCCAGGTAGAGATTAATTCATGAACACAGAGTTGTTTGTAATCCTCGCAATCTGGGCACTGGAGCATAGAAATGGTGGCGACCAGCCGACTTCGACGAATACCTGCCTACCTGCCCAACATGGCCAACGTTAAATTAGGAAATAATGACATTATTATCCCCACCGTAGGCAGGCCGAGGGGACCCCAGACTTCGCCGTCTTCGACGTGGTGGGGTTGGGGGTTGGTGCGTGCAACATGTGCAGCGCCTGTGAAACGTCGCTGCGTTGCGAGCTCCTCGCCACGATCGTCTCCTCGCTCACTCCGATCAGTTGATTTTGATCCGTCGAGGAGTTGTAGCGTCGCTCCGGTCGCGGTTAATCACGCAAACCGCGACTCTACCGGAACTTTTCAGGTGTTTTCGAAAACTTTGCCTCGATTTAAATCCGTTTAATTGGATTGTCGAGTTTTTGTTTGTGTTCTTTTTTTCGTTCCGGAAGTGGGATAAAGTGGTATTTTGTGTTGTGTTCTGTGAATGTGACCCCGGTTGGATTAAATATGTTTTTTATTCGAGGTGCGTTGATATTTGGTCAAATTGATGATATATTGATATATTGTCAAATATTTTGATCAAATTGTCTTTTGTTACTGCTCGTCTGCGTTATATAAGGAATTTGTGTGCAAAATTCCATGCTCGCAGTCCCTCCAATTTAGTGTGTACGTTATCTGGCAATCAGTGTTAGAATTTTATATAAACGAATTTTTAAAAACGCCGATGCAACTGACCTTTATTTATAAACAGAAGCCTAAATACCTATTTTCATATTTCCAACTTTAAAAACGACAAACTTCCAAACTAACTTTAATCTCCTGTTTAACCCCCTTAGAGGCACAAGTACGAAAAATCCTTTATTACATAAGAAACCCCTGTGCTAGATTTTTTGCTTCTAAATGATGGCGAACCTATGACCCGCGGATCAGTCACTGAGCCACGAAGCTTTAAATTTGAACCTTTTTCTCAAATTTTAACTCGACTCAAAATTTCGATTATAATTTTTGAAATTCAAAGAAAAGATTGACAATGAGTATAAAGTCGAAATTTTGAGATTTAAATCGAAATTTCCTCTTTAATCTCGAAATTCCGACTTTTTTCTTGAAATGTCTACTTTAATCTCGGAATTTCGACATTAAACTCGAAATTTTGACATTAAACTCGAAATTTCGACTTTTTTCTCTCGACATTTTGGTAATTAAAAATAGAGAATATTGAACGCACCCTACTGCCAACTGGCAATATTGTTGGGAAAGGGGAGCGCTGGCATGCAATTGTCATCTACCTAACTTAACCGTAGAATATATAAATTTCGACTTTAATATCAAAATTTTAAGAAAAAAGTCGAAATATAGAGAAAAAGTCGAAATTTTGAAGAAAAAGTTGAAATTTCGAGAAAAAAGTTGCAATTTCGAGAAAAAAATCGAAATTTCGACTTTACACTCGAGATTTAAGTCAAAATTTTCTCGTTAGTTCTCGAAAATTCGCCTTTTTTCTTGAAATGTCTACTTTAATGTCAGAATTTCGACATTAAACTCGATATTTCGACTTTTTTCTCTCGACATTTTGATAACTAAAAGTAGAAAATACTGAACGCACCCTACTGCCAACTGCCAATGTTGTTGGGAAAGGGGAGTGGTGGGACGCAACTGTCAGCTGCCTAACTTAACCATAGAATATATAAATTTCGAATTTAATCTCGGAATTTTAAGAAAAAAGTCGAAATTTCGAGAATAAAGTCGAAATTTTGAGGAAAAAATTGAAATTTCGAGAAAGAAGTTGAAATTTCGAGAAAAAAATCGAAATTTCGAGTGTGAAGTCGAAATTTCGAGATTTAAGTCGAACTTTCCACGTTAATCTCGAAATTCCGATTTTTTTCTTGAAATGTCTGCTTTAATTTCAGAATTTCGAAATTAAACTCGATATTTCGACTTTTTCTTTCGACATTTTGGTAACTAAAAATAGAAAATACTGAACGCACCCTACTGCCAACTGTCAATATTGTTGGGAAAGGGGAGTGGTGGGACGCAACTGTCAGCTGCCTAACTCAACCATAGAATATATAAATTTCGAATTTAATCTTGGAATTTTAAGAAAAAAGTCGAAATTTCGAGAATAAAGTCGAAATTTTTAGGAAAAAATTGAAATTTCGAGAAAGAAGCTGAAATTTCGAGAAAAAAATCGAAATTTCGAGTGTAAAGTCGAAATTTCGAGATTTAAGTCGAAATTTCCACGTTTATCTCGAAATTCCGACTTTTTTCTTGAAATGTCTGCTTTAATTTCAGAATTTCGAAATTAAACTCGATATTTCGACTTTTTCTTTCGACATTTTCGGAACTTAAAATAACAAATACTAAACGACCTATGCAAACTGTCAAATTTTGGAAAGAAATGGACGAACTGTCCTGCCAACTTAACATAGAAATAAATTTCGAAATTACTCGAATTAAAAAAAAGTGAAATTTCGAGAATAAAGTCTGAAATTTTCGAGAAAAAGTGAAATTTTCGAAAAAGTCAAATTTGAGTTAGAAAAATGCGGAAGTTGTGAAATATAATCGAAATTTTCGAGATTTAAACTCTAAATTTCGACTTTTTTCTCAGAAATTTCGACTTTAATATTGACAATGATTAATTTTCAAAAATCGTCAAAATTTTCAAAAAAATCCTAGTTGGGAATTAAAGAATTAAAATTCTGAAAAAAGAAATTTTGAAGGAGTTGACAATTTTAATAAAAGAAAATTATGAGACATGTCAAATTTTTTAAAACATGGGAAATAAATGAGAATTTTCGAGTTAACTCTAAATTTCGACTTTTTTCTCAAAATTTTGACTTTAATATTAACAAGAGTTATAATTTTCAAAAATGTCAAAATTTTCATAAAATCCTAGTTGGAAATTAACAGAAATTTTAAAATTCTGAAAAAATAAAAAAATTGAAGGTGTTGAAATTTTCAGATAAAATGAAAGTTTTGAGAAAATGTCAAATTTTTTGAAAAATGGGAAGTTTGAAATAAATGAGAATTTTCGAGTTTAAACCCTTAAATTTCGACTTTTTTCTCAAAATTTCGACTTTAATATTGACAAGAGTTATAATTTTCAAAAATGTCAAAATTTTCAAAAAATCCTAGTTGGGAATTAACAGAAATTTTAAAATTCTGAAAAAATAAAAAAATTGAAGGAGTTGAAATTTTCAGATAAATTGAAAATTTTGAGAAAATGTCAAATTTTTTGAAAAATGGTAAGTTTGAAATAAATAGGAATTTTCGAGTTAAACTCTAAATTTCGACTTTTTTCTCAAAATTTCGACTTTAATATTGACAAGAGTTATAATTTTCAAAAATGTCAAAATTTTCAAAAAATCCTAGTTGGGAATTAACAGAAATTTCAAAATTCTGAAAAAATAGAAATTTTGAAGGAGTTGAAATTTTCAGATAAAATGAAAGTTTTGAGAAAATGTCAAATTTTTTGAAAAATGGGAAGTTTGAAATAAATGGGAATTTTCGAGTTAAACTCTAAATTTCGACTTTTTTCTCAAAATTTCGACTTTAATATTGACAAGAGTTATAATTTTCAAAAATGTCAAAATTTTCAAAAAATCCTAGTTGGGAATTAACAGAAATTTCAAAATTCTGAAAAAATAGAAATTTTGAAGGAGTTGAAATTTTCAGATAAAATGAAAATTTTGAGAAAATGTCAAATTTTTTGAAAAATGGGAAGTTTGAAATAAATGAGAATTTTCGAGTTTAAACTCTAAATTTCGACTTTTTCTAGAAATTTCGACTTTAATATTGACAAGAGTTATAATTTTCAAAAATGTCAAAATTTTCAAAAAATCCTAGATGGGAATTAACAGAAATTTCAAAATTATGAAAAAATAAAAAATTTGTAGGAGTTGAAATTTTCAGATAAAATGAAAATTGTGAGAAAATGTCAAATTTTTTGAAAAATGGGAAGTTTGAAATAAATGAGAATTTTCGAGTTTAAACTCTAAATTTCGACTTTTTCTAGAAATTTCGACTTTAATATTGACAAGAGTTATAATTTTCAAAAATGTCAAAATTTTCAAAAAATCCTAGTTGGGAATTAATAGAAAATTCAAAATTCTGAAAAAAATAGAAATTTTGAAGAAGTTGAAATTTTCAAAAAAGTTTTTTGAAAATGTCAAATTTTTTGAAAAATGGGAAGTTTGAAATAAATGAGAATTTTCGAGTTTAAACTCTAAATTTCGACTTTTTCTAGAAATTTCGACTTTAATATTGAAAAGAGTTATAATTTTCAAAAATGTCAAAATTTTCGAAAAATCCTAGTTGGGAATTTTAAAATTCTGAAAAAAGAAATTTTGAAGGAGTTGAAATTTTCAGATAAAATGAAAGTTTTGAGAAAATGTCAAATTGTTTGAAAAATGGATGGTTTGCAATAATTGAGAATTTTTAAATGTCAACATTTTCAAAATAAGTCGAAATTAATACACCGGATATTAAAAAAAAACGAAAAAGAGTGGTCGAAATTTTGAAATAAATAAATAATTTGAGAAAAGGTCCACATTTCGAGTTTAAGGTCGAAATTTTATCTTTAAACTCGTAATTTCGACTTTAAACTCGAAATTTCGACTTACAACTCGAAATTCTTGAATTTTTTTTGTCTGAGGTTTTTACGTTTTCGTATCAAACTTAATAAAAATCAAACATTTTCATTTCGGAACTGAATTTCTAATTAAAAAAAATAAAATAAAACTACTAATTAAAGTGTCAACCTGAAGTCTATAAATTTTGAAAAAATACTTTTACTAAAAAAAATCTTCGTTTCGAATTTTTCGTGGGGAAATTCCGAATTACAACTCGAAATTCTTGAATTTTTTTTGTCTGATGTTTTTATGTTTTCGTACCAAACTTTATAAAAATAAAACATTTTCATTTTGAAACTGAATTTCTAGTTAAAAAAAATAAAACTACTGATTAAAGTATCAACCTGAAGACTAAAAATGTTGAAAAAATACTTTTACTGGAAAAAATCTTCGTTTCGAATTTTTTTTTGGGAAATTCCGATTTTAATTTAAAAATTTCTATTTTTTGCCCAAAACTCAACTTTCGAATCGAAATTTTAATAAAAATTAGACAGTTTAAACTGAAAACTCTGGGGAAAGTCGACATTCTTAGAAGACGTTCACTGTTTCCAGAAAATACTTGAAGATTCATAACCTTTTTTTTTCCTTATTTCGACTTTTATTGCGACATTTTTGCCTTTAATAAGGAAATTTCGGGTTTACAATCGAAATTCTGACTTCAATCTCAAAATTTTGACTTCAATCTCGAAATTTTGACTTCAATCTCAAAATTTGTTGGTAATATCTTGAAATAAAGTGGAATTTTCGAAAAAAGTCGATGTTTCCAAAAGTGTGCTACGCGTAACCCCAGACGTACCCAGCGCTGCACCGGGAGGCTTTAGATGACTCAAAAACTAAAAATTAGTTGTTTGGACAAACGCAACAAAACTAACTTAATCAGCTGGCACAGTTTTAAAGAATTTGGGCAAATTGCAGAATGATGTTTTGTTCAAATTCGTTGACATGTGTACATTTCGATGTCCAGAGGGTCTCCAGCTAGTATATTGGCTAGCAAAGTTTACCAATGTAATCAATTTGCACAGCACAGATTTCATGCAGTTTGCAAAATGATGTTCCGTTCAAATGCATTGATATGAATTTTGAGATTAAATCGAAATTCGAACCAACATTTTGGGTATTCGTTCAGATGACTCAAAAATTAATTGCTTGGATAAACGTAACAAAACTAACTTAATCAGCTTGCATAGCTTTCAAGAGTGGTACAGTTTTAAAGAGTTCGTGCAGATTGCAGAATGATGTTTTGTTCAAATTCGTTGTTACGTTCACGTCTACATTTCGATGTCCAGAGAGTCCTTAGCTAGCAAAGCTTACAAATTTAATCAATTTGCACAGCTTTAAAGAGTTCATGCATATTGCAAAATGATGTTCTGTTCAAATACGTTGATATGAATTTTGAGGTTCAATCGAAATTTAAACGAACATTTTGGGTACTTGTTCAGATGACTCAAAAATTAATTGCTTGGATAAACGTAACAAAACTAACTTAATCAGCTTGCATAGTTTCAAGAATTCGTGCAGATTGCAGAATGATGTTTTGTTCAAATTCGTGATACGTTCACGTCTACATTTCGATGTCCATAGAGTCTCCAGCCAGTATATTGGCTAGCAAAGTTTACCAATTTAATCAATTTGCACAGCACAGAGTTCATGCAGATTGCAAAATGGTGTTCCGTTCAAATGCGTTGATATGAATTTTGAGGTTAAATCGAAATTTCATTTAACATTTTGGGTACTTGTTCAGATGACTCAAAAATTAATTGCTTGGATAAACGTAGCAAAACTAACTTAATCAGCTGGCTAAGTTTAAAGAATTCGTGCAGTTTGCAGATGATGTTTTGTTCAAATTCGTTGATGCGTTCAGTTTCGATGTCCAGAGAGTCTCCAGCTAGTATATTGGCTACAAAGTTTACAATTTAATCAATTTGCTAAGCTTTAAAGAGATTCATGCAGATTGCTAAATGATGTTCTATTAAATGCGTATGATATAGATTTTGAGATTAAATCGAAATTCGAACCAACATTTTGGGTATTCGTTCAGATGACTCAAAAATTAATTGCTTGGATAAACGTAACAAAACTAACTTACTCAACTTACAGAGCTTTCAAGAGTGGTACAGTTTTAAAGAGTTTCGTACAGATTGCAGAATGATGTTTTGTTCAAATTCGTTGATACGTTCACGTCTACATTTCGATGTCCAGAGAGTCTCCAGCTAGTATATTGGCTAGCAAAGTTTACAAATTTAATCAATTTGCACAGTTCAGGGTTCATGCAGATTGCAAAATGATGTTCAAATGCGTTGATATGAATTTTGAAGGGTAATCGAAATTTGAACCTACATTTTGGGTACTTGTTCAGATGACTCAAAAATTAATTGCTTGGATAAACGTAACAAAACTAACTTAATCAGCTGGCACAGTTTTAAAGAATTCGTGCAGATTGCAGAATGATGTTTTGTTCAAATTCGTTGATACGTTCACGTCTACATTTCGATGTCCAGAGAGTCTCCAGTCAGTATATTGACTAGCAAAGGTTACAAATTTAATCAATTTGCACAGCACAGAGTTCATGCAGATTGCAAAATGATGTTCTGTTTAAATGCGTTGATATGAATTTTGAGGTTCAATCGAAATTTGAACCAACATTTTGGGTACTTGTTCAGATGACTCAAAAATTAATTGCTTGGATAAACGTAACAAAACTAACTTAATCAGCTGGCACAGTTTTAAAGAATTCGTGCAGTTTGCAGAATGATGTTTTGTTCAAATTCGTTGATACGTTCACGTTTACATTTCAATGTCCAGAGAGTCTCCAGCTAGTATATTGGCTAGCAAAGTTTACATATTTAATCAATTTGCCTAGCTTTAAAGAGATCATGCAGATTGCAAAATGATGTTCTGTTCAAATGCGTTGATATGATTTTTGAGGTAAAATCGAAATATCAGCCAACATTTTAGGCATTTGTTCAGATGACTCAAAAATTAATTGCTTGGATAAGCGTAACAAAACTAACTTACTCAGCTTACAGAGCTTTCAAGAGTGGTACAGTTTTAAAGAGTTCGTGCAGTTTGCAGAATGATGTTTTGTTCAAATTCGTTAATACGTTCACGTCTACATTTCAATGTCCAGAGAGTCTCCAGCCAGTATATTGGCTGGCAAAGTTTACAAATTTAATCAATTTGCACAGCACAGAGTTTACGCAGATTGCAAAATGATGTTCCATTCAAATGTGTTGATATAAAATTTGGGGTTAAATCCAAATTTGATTTAACATTTTGGGTACTTGTTTAGATGACTCAAAAATTAATTGTTTGGATAAGCGTAACAAAACTAACTTAATCAACTGGCACAGTTTTAAAGAATTCGTGCAGATTGCTGAATGATGTTTTGTTCAAATACGTTCATGTCTACATTTCGATGTCCAGAAAGTCTCCAACTAATATAATGGCTAGCAAAGTTGCACCCTATCGCGTTAGACGCTGTTAGACCGTTAGGTTGATTCTATGGTATTTGCTTGCTGAAAAATTTGTTAGCATTCGAATTGGATGTATCAAACTGACGAGATCTAATAAGATCGAAACCCAAAGGTTTCGATCTTATTAGATCTTAAAGAAGAGTTTCCAAAATTCAAATTTGATAAATCTTCAAATTTGTTGGTCTGTGCATTAGAATCTAGTCTTCTGGGACCTTCCCAGATAGCAACCGCTTTGCTAAGCGTTTGTGGTTCAACTGTTGGTAGTTCGCGGCTACTTATGATGTAATAAGTTCGAAATAAGATCTCGAAATAAGATCGAAACGCAAAGGTTTCGATCTTATTAGATCTTAAAGGAGAGTTTCCAAACTTCAAATTTGATAAATCCGCAAATCTGTTGGTCTGTGCATTAGAATCTAATCTTCTGGGACCTTACAGAGAGCAACCGCTTTGCTAAGCGTTTGTGGATCAACTGTTGGTAGTTTGCATCTACTTATGATCTAATAAGATCGAAACCCAAAGGTTAAAGACTAATAACATCGAAACGTAAACGTTTTAATCTTATTAGGTCTTAAAGCAGAGTTTCCAAACTCCAAATTTGATAAATGTTCAAATCTGTTGGTCTGTGCATTAGAAGCTAGTCTTCTGGGACCTTCCCAGAGAGCAACCGCTTTGATAAGCGTTTGTGGTTCAAGTGTTGGTAGTTCGCGGCTACTTATGATCTAATAAGTTCGAAATAAGATCGAAACGCAAAGGTTTCGATCTTATTAGATCTTAAAGGAGAGTTTCCAAACTTAAAATTTAATAAATTCGCAAATTTGTTGGTCTGTGCATTAGAATCTAATCTTCTGGGACCTTACAGAGAGAAACCGCTTTGCTAAGCGTTTGTAGTTCAACTGTTGGTAGTTTGCAGCTACTTATGATCTAATAAGATCGAAACCTAAAGGTTAAAGACTAATAACATCGAAACCTAAAGGTTTCGATCTTATTAGGTCTTAAAGCAGAGTTTTCAAACTCTAAATTTGATAAATGTTCAAATTGGTTGGTCTGTGCATTAGAAGCTAGTCTTTTGGGACCTTCCCAGAGAGCAACCGCTTTGCTAAGCGTTTGTGGTTCAACTGTTGGTAGTTTGCATCTACTTATGATCTAATAAGATCGAAACCTAAAGGTTAAAGACTAATAACATCGAAACCTAAAGTTTTCGATCTTATTAGGTCCTAAAGCAGAGTTTTCAAACTTCAAATTTGATAAATGTTCAAATTGGTTGGTCAGTGCATTAGAATCTAGTCTTCTGGGACCTTCCCAAAGAGCAACCGGTTTGATAAACGTTTGTGGTTCAACTGTTGGTAGTTCGTGACTACTTATGATCTAATATAATCGCAACCCGACGGTTTCGATCTTATTAGATCTTAAAGCAGAGTTTAAAAGTTCCAAATTTGATAAATGTTCAAATCTGTTGGTTAGTGCATTAGACTCTAGTCTTCTGGGACCTTCCCAAAGAGCAACCGCTTTGCTAAGCGTTTGTGGTTTAACTGTTGGTAGTTCGTGACTACTTATGATCTAATAAGATCGCAACTCGACGGTTTCGATCTTATTAGATCTTAAAACAGAGTTTCCAAACTCCAAATTTGATAAATGTTCAAATCTGTTGGTCGATGCATTAGACTCTAGTCTTCTGGGACCTTCCCAGAGAGCAACCGCTTTGCTAAGCGTTTGTGGTTCAACTGTTGGTAGTTCGTGACTACTTATGATCTAATAAGATCGCAACCCGACGGTTTCGATCTTATTAGATCTTAAAGCAGAGTTTCCAAGCTCGAAATTTCATAAATGTTCAAATCTGTTGGTCGATGCATTAGAATCTAGTCTTCTGGAACCTTCCTAGAGGGCAACCGCTTTGCTAAACGTTTGTGGTTTAACTGTTGGTAATTCGGCTACCTATGATCCATTATATATGCTCAGAGGGCTGCATACTGTTGTCTAAGCTGCATTCTACTTGCATAATGAGACAACATAAAATATCAAAGCTTCATAACGAGTATATAAGTCAGTAGGATTATTATGAATAATTGAATTTTTATACTTAAAACAAAAAACAACAACAAAACAAAAATCAAAATAGAAAATCAGATACAAACATCAATAAACTTACGTTACTCTTTAATTAATACAGTACGACTAAAAGCCACAAATCAGTATTACGTAAAAGCGTAACAACAAATTATTTTATGACTGGTGGCAGGAAAATGTATTTTTTAATAAATCTGTAAATTCAGCAGCAAAACTACTAGACAATGGCGCTGGGTGTTTTGCAGCTCATAAATACATTAAATTTGGGCTGTATATCAAATTTTCATTTCATTTTTGTCGAATGTGAGTTTTTATTTATAATCGCGTTTTAAATTTAAATGAACGCTTTGTTTTAACAAAGCGTATTTTAATACTGAAAACTAATTTAATTTGAAAGATGCACTGTACAGATACGCGTTTCTATATTTTAGAATTGATCTGACTTTTGAAACTAAATACACATGTCGTTTCAAAATGCGTAATATAAAAAATATAAGCAAAATAAGTCAACTTAACTACGATTTACGAGGTACTGAATCACATTAAGATACTGTAACGTCTTAGGTTCGTTTATAAAGATGCCCCAACACTTTATTTAAACTGGAAAACAGAACGTAATACAACAACGACTAACGTCAGTCATTAAATACTGGATGCCGAATACTCCGCACTGAATGAATCACATTAGGGGAGCGCGTGTATTTATATTTGACACTCGCTTCTAGGCGCTTCCATGTTCACTCTCAAGGATTAATCTCAGGAAACTTAGGGAACTGTAGGGATATGGACAGGTCAGGTCACTGTCGATTAAACAAACACCTCCACAGAATGGGAATCATAAACGACCCGAGCTCAGAGGGTGCTTAGAAGAAGATGAGAGTGTCGAGCACGTGATGTGTCACTGCCCGGCACTAGCATCAATCAGAGGATCCACGCTGGGGGACTTCTGGCCTAGTGTGGCCAATTTGCATCCAAGGGACGTTCTTCAGTTTCTCAACAAGGTTGGGTGGCTGAATGAATGACCAAGGACACCTCAATCACGGGGATAGCACAATGGGCCCGGAAAGGGTGGCCTAAGTGCTGGCCTAAATTTTTAGGCAACCCACAACGAATCCAGAATCCAATCCAGAATATAAGTTATCACGTTGTTATCACTCAGGTACTTTCATAAGGAACGATTTCAGTCAGTTATAGAATGTATATAGTAGTATAGTATGCTCATCACCAGTGGCGGCTGGTGACTTTTTGACAGGGGGTGCGCAGATGCAAAAATATTAGTAGTATAGAGTTTAAGTGACTCCAGTGCCATAGCAAGGTATTAATTTAAGAGAAACAAAAGTGATACAGAAGGTGTGACATTTAATAGTATTTTTATGAATTAAATTTAATTACCATCTTATAACCTTCAAAATATTTTTGGGTTATCATTTATAAATTATTTTCATTGAACACAAAAAAAACATTATCGACATTTCTGAGCCCCTTTAAGGTACTCTGTACGGTTGCTCGTCCTTTGGGCTCTAGGTGACTTAATTAAAATAGTTTGCTTTCATAGGAATAAAATTATATCACTTTTTCATGAAAACTGCATTTGAATATAAAATATATTTTATTAGAAAGTTCTAATTAAACTCTACAAAAACACAAAAAAAATATGTTTTTAAGCAAAATCCGCTCTACGATCTTTTAAAGAAATAAAATGTTCATTACTTTCTCATTAAAATTGTTTAAATTAAAACTTACAAA
This sequence comes from Dastarcus helophoroides, assembly GCA_028583605.1. Lineage (NCBI taxonomy): Eukaryota > Metazoa > Arthropoda > Insecta > Coleoptera > Bothrideridae > Dastarcus > Dastarcus helophoroides. The sequence goes on along the minus strand of CM053330.1, from coordinate 41,986,362 downwards.
ATAATAATTAGACCCTATAATGTCACAATTAGCATTCGCAATCAGATCAGGGGGCACCTACGCATTTAGCATCATAAATCGTAAATACACACTCCAAACTCTGACTCGTAATCAGCATTTGGCAATATCGCATAAGCGCGGAGCGGCGCACCCCGGGCTAGCTTTAACGTGGTGTTCTGTAGTTTATTTCTCCGTATCCCGTGGAGGCCGTTGATAGGCTCTTGCTCTTGCTCTTGCGCTCTATAAAACCAGCTGCCACTGCTCATCACAGTTTTTTGTACGCTGCAGCCATAGACTTATTAAAAATTGACGTTTTATGAGTTAATTGAGTGTAAAATCTTGAAGGGATACACCGTAATTCTGTTACATTCTGCCGATGATGTATTTTAACATCGCGCTACGTGAAACTCGGGGGCTTATTATGAAGAATCAATAATTATACTTGTACGTAATTAATGGGATGTTTGTCTTGCTTTAGTTCCTTCACGCACAAATAATAAAGGCATCGAAACCAGTCGTGTATATTGAACGGTAAAACTGGCTTTTTGTTATTAATCTAACGTCTGAAACATGTACCTACGATAATTTACTTTGTGCTTATGTAATTTGTTAACTTAATAAACATTGGAAGTTCGCGGCAATAAACAACTCCGCCTAATTTATATCTGACAATTTATTCACCGTAGATATTATAGTACCACCTTGCTCTGAATACGGAGAGATGACTTCATTATTCGTCGGCAGTTAATTAAAAAACTCGCCTGCTTATTAATTGTCCAATTTGAATGTTAATAACAAATCGCTTGGGGATTACAAAATTACTGTTTTAGTGCTGAAGCGGAGTTCGCTTCGTTCGATTACAAATTAAAATGTATCGAAGCTATTTGTAAAAATTATTTGCGTGGAGCGATTTGTTGAGAATTATCTACGAAATAAGGCGCAAAAGAATATAAATTGACTCGGGATGCTGAAGCGTGTAATTTGCATTCCAGTCAATATGTGGGCTCTCGCTGTGTTTATTTTTTATCAGAATATTTTCACGCGGCACCTGAGAAAAATCGAATAATAACATATGGGTTCGGTACATGAAAACCCATTAAGCGCACGAATAAAATATAAAATAATAATCAAATTAAGGCACAATGCATCATACACGAAGTAAATCTAACTTGAACATCGTAGGTGTAGAGATATGTTATCGAGCGAATTAAATTTTAAGTTCAACAGACGTATTGCGCAATGAGTAACGTTACTATTTTTCTTACGGTTGTCGTGGGTTCAAATCCCGCTGACGGTCACGCATTTTTTTTTTAATTCTATTACGCCTCTTACTATTCTTTATGGTAGACTGTTATTAATTGGAAATGTCATCACTATTAATTTTATTTAACATTTCGGCGTCTCAGTTTGGAAATATTTTGAAATTCAGCCCCCGAGGGAGTGAAAATCTATATTAAATTTTTTTTAAAATTTCGACTCTTTAAAAACTTGACCTTTTTTTTGAAAAGTTGGAACTTTTTTTAAAATTTTATTTATACATTTTTTAAAACATTTCCAATTAAATCTTCACACTTAAAAGAAAACATTCTTTTTAAACTTGAAGTATTGAAAATTTCGACTTTTTTCAAAATTTTGTCTTGTCAAAATTTCAACTTTTTTGCTAATTACGAGGTTTTCGATAATTTTAAGTTTTCTTTAATATTCAAATAATCGAATAATATCAAAATTTAATGTTCAGCTTCTTTGAAAATTTAATTAAAAACTCTGCAATTTATTTTAAATGTCGATATTTTTCCAAAAATTCGTCTTTTATTCACATTTCTAAAAATATTAAAAATGTTAGCCATTTTAAAAATTGAAAATTTTTTTCGTAATCCTTATTTTTTTTTAAAATTTAACTTTCTATGAAAATGTCAACATTTTTTAAGATTTAATTTTTTTTTAAAGTTCGACTTTTCTAACAGCTTGCGCTTTATTTTTGAAAAGTGGTAGTTTTTCTTTTAAAATTTACAAAAAAAAATCGAAATAACACTCGAATTTAAAAAAATTAATAACAAATTTCTATTTTTAAAATTGTGAAAAGTTTTGAAACAAATTTCCAAAAAAACTTGCATTTTATGTACAAATAAATTGCCAAAAATTTGAATTTTAATCACAAAAAATTGGCTTCAAGCTGAAATAATTGATTTTTGAAATTTCTCTGAAAATAACTATAAAAAAATTAAATTAGAAGAGTAAATTGTTAATTTTGATTAATTTTAATTTCGAAATTACGAGACTCTTCAAGAAATGTTGACTCTTTTTCTCAAAAATTTCAATAATTACCACTTTAAAGGACGAAATTATAAAAATATTTTTGACAATTAATTTATTTGAAAAAAAAAATGTTTTTTTAGTTCCGAAAATGGTAATTTTTTTTTGTAAAATGTTAACTAATAAGAAATTTCAACTTTTTCTAGAAATATGATCTACTTTCTCTTGAAATTTTGAGTTTAATTTTTGAATTTGGATCTTTTTTTTTTTGTTGAAATTTGAATTTTAAATTCGAACTTGAGAATTTAAAGAATAAATTTAACATTTCTAGAAAAATTGGAAATTCCGATTAAGAATTTTCTTTGGTCCTACAGTAGTAATAATTTTTTAGAGAAATATCAAATTGTAAAAAAGGTTGAAATTTACAAGGTGCATTTTTTCTTGAAATTTCAATATTTTTCCTAAAGCTTTCTTATTTTTATGCAGATTTGAAGTTTATTTTCCCCAAACTTATACTTAATAACTGTCAGTTTCGTATCAAAATTACAAAATAAAATGAACTTTAAAATATTAAAATTTCGTTAAAAAACTTTTAAATTTCCAAAACAAATTATGTCGATTAATGTCGATATTTTTCCAAAATTTCGTCTTTTATTCACATTACCAAAATTATTGAAAATGTCGACCACTTTAAAAATTGAATTTTTTAAAAAAAAAGTTTGACTTTTCTAATAATTTTAGCTTTATTTTTTAAAAAAGGTAATGTTTTTTTTTAATTTAAATTTTTTGAGAAAAATTTCGAAATAAAACTCGAATTAAAAAAAATTAATTACTAAAATCTCTATATTTATTTATTTATTTATTTACCAGGAAAATACAGAAAATACTTTTTTTTTATTTATTTTATTTGAAAAAAATTTCCAAAAAAAACTATAAATTACAAAATAAAATGAACTTTAAAAATATTAAGATTTCGTTAGAAAACTTTTAAATTTTCAAATCAAATTAGAGAGAAATCAAAATTTCTACAAGAAAAGATATTTTAAAGTCAAAATCTCCAGGAAAACTCCAAATTTCAAAAAAAATTCTTTGAATAAAATGTTTAGAGAAAAACACAAATTGCATAGGAAAAAAAGCAAAATTTCTTAGAGAAAAAATAGAAATTTAAAAAAAAAATTTAAATCTATAAAAAAATCGAAATTTTTTGTTTTTCCCAAAATGTTGAAATCTTTATACAGGATTTTTTCCAAACATTTTTTGTCAAAACTGCAAAATAAAATGAACTTTAAGTTGTCAAAGTGTCGTGAAAAAACTTGACATTTTTAAAGCAAATTAGAGGATCACAAAAAAAATGGGGAAGTTGGAATTTCTAGAAGAAATGTTAACACTTTCAGGAAAAATAAAAATTTAAAAAATATTTTAAAGACAAAATCTCCAGGAAAAGTCATCATTTCAAGAAAAATTCTTTGTATAAAATGTTTAGGGAAAAACACAAATTTCATAGGAAAAAAAAATCAAAATTTCGCAGAGAAAAAATCGAAATTTGAAAATTGAAATATCTTTACAAAAAAGTCAAAATGTTTCGGTTTTCCACAATGTTGAAATTTTTATGTAACTTTCAGGGCTTTTTTCAAATATTTTTTTTTCAAAGCAGCAAAATAAAATGAACTTTGAATTGTCAAAATGTCGAGAAAAAACGATATTTTTAAAGCAAATTATATATAAAAAAATCTGTAGGAGTTAAAATTTCTAGAGGAAATTCTAAAAATAACTAGAACAACAACAACTGAAAAATTTCTTTATATAAAATATTTAGGAAAAATGAAAACTGCAGAAAAAATTAAAATTTCCTAAAAAAAAGTCGAAATATCTGAAAAACACTCAAAATTTTTATACAAAATGAAATTTGAGGTAAAAATTTGAAGATGCCCTATTAACTTATTTTTTAAAGAAATGGTAAAATGCGAGATGAATTGGATTGAGATTTTATCTTGAAATTGTAATTGTAAAATGTTTGACATTTTCAAAGAAATTTGAGTTTTTTTCTTAACATTTTAATCCCTGCTCAAAATATTGATTCTTCCTCAAAACTTTTACAAAAATTAGTTATTGAAAATGTGATTTTGATCAAAATTAAAAACCAAATAGGTTTTTAAATGTCGTAACGTCGTGAAAGAAACCTAAAATTAAAAAAAAAAATCAGAGAAAATTTAAGATTTCTACAAAATATTGTGTAATGAAAAGTTTTCAGAAAATTTTGAAAAAAAAACTCGTAAGCGAAATTGGGGGTGCTGCAGTTCCACAGTGCCTATACGCTAGCCTCCACTGGATGGCGTATCCTGTGTGATGTGGCAAAACTTTTTATTAGATTCGAACATCAAAACACTTTTTGTTTCCTGTAACCAAGAAAGATTAAATAGATACTGATACTAGTAGAGATACCAGTATCTCTCTGAAGCCAAGCTTCACAACTGTTGTGTGTTTTAATATTTCTTGGTTTCAAGGGACAAGATTTGCATCAAACAATACTGTTTGATCCAGCGGACTGGTCCTTGGTTATCTTCAAAAATTGAAACACAGAACTTGTCCCCTGAAACCAAGAAAAATTAAAAAACGCAACAAAGGTTGCTCTAACGCGTTTCGACAGCCAAGCTGTCATCTTCAGAGAGAAACTGAAGATGACAGCTTGGCTGTCGAAACGCGTTAGAGCAACCTTTGTTGTGTTTTTTAATTTTTCTTGGTTTCAGGGGACAAGTTCTGTGTTTCAACCAATACTGTGACAGAAATGTATCAATTTTCTTTTTATTCCAGTGCGGGGGTAGGACCCTATGGCTAGACCAGGAGACATAGGTGAAGAACCTCCACCGGATCTAGTAGGCATGTGGGGCATGGACGCTGCCGGTACGGCAGAATGCGATTGCCCCGGTCCGCCACCCGAATTTATGTTACCCCCACCACCTCGACCACCAATACTTCAACCACCCGACCGTAACCTTTGTACAGAGGACACGCTGCCCATAGAAACGTGCGATGCATTACCTGTAAGTGTTTCGTAATAACGCATGTAATAGAATTAAAAAATTTTTGCGCCGCCGGGAATTGAACCGGGGACCTGTCAGATGGCAAGCATCATCACCTTTTAATATCAGGTACTGTTTAATCAGGTTTAATAGAACGGACTGGTCCTTGGTTATCTTCAAAAATTGAAAAACAGAACTTGTCCTCTGAAACCAAGAAAGATTAAAAAACACATCAAAGGTTGCTGCACTAACGCGTTTCGACAGCCAAGATGTCATCTTCAGAGAGAAACCGTTTCCCTCTGAAGATGACAGCTTGGCTGTCGAAACGCGTTAGTGCAGCAACCTTTGGTGTGTTTTTTAATCTTTCTTGGTTTCAGAGGACAAGTTCTGTTTTTCATTTTTTCTTTAATCAGGTATTCCTACAACCAGGTACTTTCACCACTTCGTGTCAGTATATTTTCAGTATTAATTAAACCAAATAACATAAAATCTTAACGTCGGAAAAGCACCAATTATTTCGATGCAACTAGAACAATAACCCTCTTTATTCTTATGAATTCTTCACTTCTGCTGAATAATTAAAAGGAGCGGAAATGGGAAAATTGATTACAAGACAATTCGCAGCAGTATCTATAAAATGCATAATAGGGGAAAACGGAACGAAAAAGCTCTCATTATATTTTAATTGAGACAAAAAGAGACGACTTGAGAATGTTTCATTACGGCCGTCGTTCGGGAATTGCGTGTTTAATTATTGAATTCGGTGCTTAAAGAAAAGCGATTTTTTGGCGTCGTTCTTTAAAGAGATTTTTCGACGGCTTCCCTCCGTGACGCTAAATCTTTTAAAGTTGGGAAACAAACGGTGAGCGACTTATAATCCACTTTTTGCTTAATTATGCAGCTAGACGAAGTCTGAAAGTATAAGTTAATAATGCAACTATTTGTCTACTGAGGGTAAATGCTTTTTGCCTGATTAACTACTACGTCCACCTGCTTTAAAGGCATAGTTAACATTTGTTCTATGTGCAATTTTTTATTGTAATCGAATAATAATAACTATAATAACGACTGTACTTCGAAAATATATTTTTATGTAAATGAATGTCATACAATATATTATACAACGTCTCATTTATTTTAACAACGTATTCGGTTGCCTCATTTTTCACAAACAACAACCTAACTGACGACACATTTTTAATAAGCTGCAAAGTTAAATAATTCGGGTATTGGAGCATTGGACATTAATTTCGTGGATGCATCATTGTTTAATTTTTTGTTATTACTGTTTTAGTTTATCTCAGACTGGTTAATTATTTTCGTTCATTGGTTACATTTTTTTTTTTTGAATCAGTGTTACATTTTTGTTTTTGTCAGACCGGTTGACCAACGGAATCGAAAGCGTTAATTCGATATAATTATTTTCATATTAGTTTCAAACGTATGTAAATACAAATACGATGATTGTATGCTGTTTTTTTTAGTGGAACGGACTGGTCCTTGGTTATTTTCACAAATTGAAATACAAATATTGTTCCCTGGTTTTGGGGGGACAAGATTTGTATTTCAATTGTATTCTGTATTTAGAGAATTGAAGTTGTTGGTCCACGAATTAATTTCTCTTGACTTTTTTGCTGCTAATTCTTCCTTTAGTTCTTTTGTAAGTGTTGAAAGTTCTCCTAGTAAAGTTACTGCAAATTCTCCTAGTAAGTTACTGAAGGTTCTTTTACTGAGGGAAATGGAAGTATAAACAGGAGATGAATCGTCCTCTATTATCATCTAATTGTCGCCTTTTTCTTCCTTCATTGATGCAGGTAAGTATCTCCTAAGGGAAAAAGATGATCAGTCATTTCTTTTTTGGCTTTCTCGTCATCTGCTTCTTTCTTTAAATTTCTGTCTAGTGACTCGGAGACTTCAAAGAAGAAAATGCTTGGCAATTTATGTCTATTTTTGTGTAAAATTCCAAATACAAATTTTCTCCTCACTGACAGTAGATCCGGTCGTACGCACTAATGGTTTTACGACATATTTACCGAAAATATTTAAGTGCCCCCATTCAGATCTTTCGTGACAGACGTAAAACAATTAGAAGCCTTTTAATAAGTCATCGGGGACCGGAAGAGATTTCGAAAACGAGATTAATTGGATGAAAATGCATGTGGAAGTCATAAAAGTGATCACAAAAAAGCACAGACTTCCAAGACCGCGCTTCTTCCCCTGCTTTCAACGTCGCTTAAATTACTTGAAGCTTCATTTACGCGAGCTTATATTCCACGGTCCATTACTTGTCGACTATTTTTAATCCTGTAAGGTTTGTTAGTGACGCTATTTAACGCAAATATTTTGTTCATTTAAAAATAGCGCATTATAGTCTTTGTGTCCTGCTTAACTTTTGACAACGTGACTCAATAACAGATTTTTACGCCATTATTTGTCGTGAAAATTTTATTATTTGACTTGAATATACAAATTTTTTATTATTAAGCCCAGTTTGTTCTCGACCTCTCGATTTCTCTCTCTTCTCTTCTCTTCTCTTCTCTTCTCTTCTCTTCTCTTCTCTTCTCTTCTCTTCTCTTCTCTTCTCTTCTCTCTCTTTCTCTTCTCTTCTCTTCTCTTCTCTTCTCTTCTCTTCTCTTCTCTTCTCTTCTCTTCTCTTCTCTTCTCTTCTCTTCTCTTCTCTTCTCTTCTCTTCTCTTCTCTCTCTCTCTTCTCTTCTCTCCTTCTCTTCTCCTTCTCTCTTCTCTCTCTCTTCTCTTCCTCTTCTCCTTCCTCTCTTCTTCTCTCTCTCTTTCTCTTCTCTTCCTTCCTTCTCCTCTCTCTCTCTCTCTCCTCTCTCTCTTCCATCTCTTCTCCTTCCCTCATCTCTGCTTCTCCTTTCCTATCCTTCTCTTCCCTCTCTTCCCCTTCCTCTCTTCTCTTTCTTTCCTCTCCTCTCTCTCTTCTTCCTACTCTCCTTCTCTTTCCTTCTCTCTCTTCTCTCTCTTTCTCTTTCTCTTCTTCTCTTCTCTTCCTCATCTCTTTCTCTTCTCTATCTCTTCTTCTCTTTCCATCTCTTCTCTTCCTTCTTTTCTTCATCTTCTCTTCCCTTCTTCTCTTCCTCTCTTCATCTTCTCTTCCATTCTCTTCTCTTCCTCATCTTCTCTCTTTCTCTTCTCTCTTTTCTTCTCTCTTTCTCTTCCTTCTCTTCTCTCTCCTCTTCTCTTCTCTTCTCTCCATCTCTTCTCTTCCCTCTTTCCTCTTCTCTTCCTCATCTCTTCTCTTCCCAATCTCTCTCTCTCTTCCTTCATACTCTTTTTTCTTTCTCTTCTCTTTCATCTCTTCTCTTCCATCTCTTTCTCTTCCCATCTTTCTCTTCCATCTCTTTCTTCTCTTCTATCTCTTCTCTCCCATCTTTCTCTTTCATCTCTTCCTCTTCTCTCCTCTTCTCTTCCTCTCTTCTCTCCATTCTCTTCTTTTCTCCATCTCTTCTCTTCCCATCTCGTTTCTTTCCATATCTTCTCTTCCCATCTCTTCTCTTCCTACATCTTCTTTTTCTTTCCATCTCCTCTCTTCCCATCTCTTCTCTTCTCTTCCTACATCTTCTTTTTTCTTTCCATCTCCTCTCTTCCCATCTCTTCTCTTCCCATCTCTTCTCTTCCCATCTCTTCCCTTCTCCTCCATTCTTCTCTTCTATCTCTTTCTCTCAATCTTTTCTTCCCATCTCTTACTCTTCCCTCTTTCCTATCTCTTCTCTCCCAAATCTTCTCTTCTCTGCCCATCTCTTCTCTTCTCTTCCATCTGTCTTCTCTTCCCATCTCTTCTCTTCACATCTCTTTTCTTTCCTTCCTATCTCTTCTTTGCTCATTTCTTCTCATCTCTTTTCTTCCCTTCCTATCTCTTCTTTGCTCATCTCTTCTTATCTCTTCTCTTCCCATCTCTTTTCTTACCTTCCTAACTCTGCTCTTCCCATCTCTTTTCTTACCTTCCTATCTCTGCTCTTCTCATCCCATCTCTTCTGTTCCCATCTCTTCTGTTCCCATCTCTTCTCTTTCCATCACTTCTCTTTCCATCTCTTTTGTTCCCATCTCTTCTCTTCTCATTTCTTCTATTCCCCTGTCTTTTCTTCCCATCTTTTCTTCCCATCTCTTCTCTTCCCATCTCTTATCTTCTATTCCTATCTCTTCTCTCCCAAATCTTCTCTTCTCTTTCCATCTCTTCTCTTCTATTTCCATCTCTTCTCTTCCCATGTCTTCTCTTCCTATCTCTTCTCTTCGCATCTCTACTCTTCCCATCTCTTTTTTTCCCTTCCTATCTCTTCTTTGCTCATCTCTTCTTATCTCTTTTCTTCCCTTCTTATCTCTGCTCTTCCCATTTCTTTTTTTATCTTCCTATCTTTGCTCTTCTCATCTCTTCTCTTCTATACTCATCCCATCTCTTCTGTTCACATCTCTTCTCCTTCCATATCTTCTTTCTTCTTTTTCCATCTATTTTCTTTTCTTCCTATCTCTTCTCTCCCAAATATTTTCTTTTCTTCCCATCTCTTCTCTTCCCATCTCTTCTTTTTCCTCTCCATCTCTTCTCTTCCCTCTCCATCTCTTCTCTTCCTATCTCTTCTATCCCAAATCTTCTCTTTTCTCCCAAATCTTCTCTTCTGTCCCAAAACTTCTTTTCTCTTCCCATTTCTTCTCTTCTCTCTCCATCTCTTCTCTTCCCGTGTCTTCTCTTCCTATCTCTTCTCTTCCCATCTCTTTTCTTCCCTTCCAATTTCTTATCTACTCATATCTTCTCATATTTTCTCTTATTATCTCTTCTCTTCCCATCTCTTCTCTTCTCCTCCCATTTCTTCTCTTTTCTTCTCTTCCCATTTTTTCTCTTCTTTTTCCATCTTCTCTTCCCAAATCTTCTCTTCTCTTCCCATCTCTTTTCTTCTCTTCCCATCTCTTCTCTTCCCATCTCTTTTCTTTCTATCTCTTTTTTTCCCTTCCTATCTCTTCTCTGCTCATCTCTTCTTATCTCTTCTCTTTGCTTCTTTTCTCATCACTTCTCTTCCCATCTCTTTTCTTCCCTTCCTATTTCTTCTCTTCTCTATTCTTCCCATATCTTCTGTTCACATCTCTTCTCCTTCCATCTCTTCTCTTCCTACCTCTTTTCTTTCCGTCTCTTCCTATCTATTCTCTTTTTTCCCATTTCTTCTCTTCCCATCTCTTCTGTTCCCATCTCTTCTGTTCCCATCTTGTCTGTTTCCATCTCTTCTCCTCTCATTTCTTCTGTTCCCATGTCTTCTCTTCCCATCTCTTCTCTTCCCATCTCCTTTCTTACCTTCCTATCTTTGCTTTTCTCTTTTTTTCTCTTCTCTACTCATCCCACCTCTTCTGTTCGCATCTCTTCTCCTTTCACCTTTTCTCTTTCTATCTCTTTTCTTACCATCTCTTTTCTTTTTTTCCCATCTATTCTCTTTTCTTCCCATCCCTTCTCTTCCCATATCTTCCCTTCTCATTTCTTCTGTTCTCTTTCCATCTTTTCTCTTCCCATCTCTTTTCTTCCTATCTCTTCTTTTCCCATCTCTTCTCTTCCCAAATCGTCTCTTCTCTCCCCATCTCTTCTCTTACCATCTCTCTTCGTCTCTTCTCTTTTCTTCCCATCTGTTCTCTTCTCTTCCATCTCTTCTTTTCTCTTCCCATCTCTTCTCTTCTGGCCCTCATCTCTTTGCTTCTCTTCCCTTGCCTTCTCCACACTTATCTTCCCATCTCTTCTCTTGTCTTCCTGTTTTTTCCTTCCATCTGTTCTCTTGTCTTCTCATCTCTTCTCTTCTCATTTTGCTCTTCCCATATCTTTTCTTCTCTTCTCGCCCCATCTCTTTCCTTACCTTCTCCATACTTCTCTTCCCATCTCTACTCTTTACATCTTTTCTCTTCTTTCTCTTATCTTTCCTTTCCTTTCTCTTCCGTTCCGTTTTCCACACTTCTCTTCCCATCTCCTCCCGTTTCTTCTCTTCTCTTCTCTTCCCTTCTCGTCTTTTCTTGTTTTCAAATTTCTAATTTGATGTTAAAATTCCGGTTTTTCCTCCAAGAATTTTCATATCACCGAAATCTAAATCATTGTTCCCTATTTTCTTTCGACAGTGTGCCCAGCTGTAAATCTCGATCATCTCCGCCGCTGCGCCCGCATACAACCGCGTCGCGCATTAACAAATAATCCCACCGAATTTTTATCTATTTTTCAGGTCAGTCTCTTTGAAAAGGTTTTCAGATGCAGCACCCAAGGCGCAAAGCGTTACAAATGTGCTTATTGAAAGAAAAAAAAAAAAAGAATTCGTCGGATTTAAGACCGCAAAGCTTCTACCGCCCAGAAGAATAGAATACAAGACCCCGACGAATACACAATACACACAATAGGTTCATGCAAAATTTAGTACGATATCGATGGCGGAGTTTATTTCCGGAACCGATGGTTCGATGCAGGTGGCAATTATTGCATATTAGAGAATTCCTAGAGCTGAAATTATCTCATAAAACAGTAACGAGCGCCTTTGAGGAAAATTGCTCGCGTTTGAATAATGCAGCTTTTAATGTCACGGAATAAAACATGCGACAGCGAACGGCGTGCAGCATTGGTTTTAGACGTAACGTTTTTATCGCATTTTTTGAAGTTTGACTGAAGAATTTTAATTAAAATTGACGAGGACGAAAATCAGTGTATTAGGAGCGCTGTAGAATGCTTTTGCGCTATCATACTCTTGTCATAGTTTTTTTTATGGAAAATTCATTATATTTGGCTTAACTTTCAGGATAATTTTTTTTTGGGGCAATAAACTGGTCCTTGATTATCTTCAAAAATGGATATGCAGATCTTGTCTCCTGAAACCAAGGAAGATTAAAAAACACAACAGTTGCTCTAACGCGTTTCAGTAGCCAAGCTATCATCTTCAGGTAGATCTAATTTTTAGAACAATTGATATACAAATTTGATCACTTAATCCTAAAAATTAGGATCCTAAAAATTAGGATTAAGTGACAAGATTTGTATCAATTGTTCTAAAAATTAGATCTACCTGAAGATGATAGCTTGGCTACTGAAACGCGTTAGAGCAACTGTTGTGTTTTTTAATCTTCCTTGGTTTCAGGAGACAAGATCTGTATATCAATTTTTGAAGATAAAGGGCTCAAGGTAATTCACCGGCAAACAGTTTTTAGAAAGGAGATCTCCGCTGCGTCAGCGAGACGTAAACGCCAGACTGCCACCACTACTAGATTTTTAGCATAGACTGTCCGCGTGGATACAATAATACAAATCTCCAAGCCGCTTTGCAGTAGATTTTCTGAGCACAATACTGAACTGCTTACGCGATAAAATTTCCGCATGGAATCTTTAACAAAAATTTTGGTGGAACGGACTTGTCCTTGGTTATCTTCAAAAATTTATATATAAATCTTGTCCCCTGAAACCAAGAAAGTTAAAAAAATACAACAAAAGTTACTCGAGAGTAACTTTTGTGGTATTTTTCAATCTTTCTTGGTTTCAGGGGACAAAATTTGTACATCAATCTTTAACCAAAGCCATCTGGAGTAAGTAGTATGCTGTTACGTTGCCATACTTCAAGATTGAAATACAAATCTTGTCTTCTGAAACCAAAAAAGATTAAAAAACACAACAGAGGTTGCTCTACCGCGTTTCGATAGCCAAGCTATCATCTTCAGAGAGATACTTGATACTACACACTTTAGTTATTAGGAATAAACATAGAATAGAATTTTATATATGAAGATGACACCTTTGCTGTCGAAACACACTAAAGCAACCTCTGTTGTGTTTGTTAATCTTTCTTAGTTTCAGGGGACAAGATTTGTATTTCAATTTTTGAAGATAACCAAGGACCAGTCCGTTCCACCAAAAAAAATACTTCAAGATGTTTCCCTAACGTACGGAACGAAGCATCGACATTTTCCATGAAATGTATAACTTCAAATTAATATTGGAACCAAAGCAATTTCGAATAAATAGTAGAGCTGCTATGTTGCCATTACTTCAAGATGTTTCCCGAAAGTGTGGAATGAAGCATCGAAATTTTTCGTAAAATTGCGATTAGGCAAAAACGGTCCCACTAGAAATCCTCATATTTTATTATTTTATTGACAATATCATTCTACATAACATATGACTTAAGATCTATTAAAAGGAAATTAATAGAAATAGTGACCTATCTTGAGTGAGTTTTTCACTCAACGCTTAAAGATATAAGGAAATATTCAAAATATAATAGCATTAGTTGATTTGATTTGAAATTCAACAAACGTTCATAAAATTGAATCCAAAGCTTGTGTTCTTATCGATTTGAAAGAATAACCTCATATACTTTTTCTATCAAGTTTCAAGTCAAATACAAATTTGGCACATACGGTATTAAATGTCAAAAATAAGAAAAAGATTCCAGTTGTTTCGGCGATTTTTATTGGAAAACTTTTGTGTCGAGTTGCCACATAACATGACGTTAGTTAAGCCGGGAATAATGGCTCGACAATAAAAGTGAATCACATGAGACGAGAGATGGTCCGTTTATCAAAAAACTACGGCAATTAATTTGAACAGTTGACAAACGCGTTTATGCGGTCACAGCCGACTTGGAAGAAATCCTCTTATTATATTAATGATGCGACTTTTTAAACTGTTGACACATAACATGGAGGATGCATTTCTTTAATTCTTTTATTCGTAAATGTCGACTTTCACAAATTTGTACTTAACGAATGGCGTACAGTGGGCTGTGAAAGCGAAGTGGACCAAATTAGAAAAATTAACAACATTTGTAATCGTTATAGCGCTTAGAATGGCATATCCTTGTTAAAACGAATGAGTAATGATAAGCGAGATAAAGATAATAAAGTGGTAATGTATAAAGGTAAATACCATTCTCTCACTCACTCACTGGCTCACTCACTCACTCATTCACTCACTCATCACTCACTCACTCACTCACTCACTCACTCACTTACTCACTCACTCACTCACTCACTCACTCACTCACTCACTCACTCACTCACTCACTCACTCACTCACTCACTCACTCACTCACTCACTACCACTCAATCGCTCCCTCACTTACTCATTCACGTACGCAGTCACTGACTCATTCAATCGCTCGCTCACTCCCTCGCTCCCTCACTCACTCATCCACTTATGCACTAACTCACTCATTTATTCGCTCACTCACTCACTCATTAACTCACTCACTTCCGCGCTTACTCACTCACTTACTCGCTTGCTCGCTCACTCGCTCACTCACTCACTCGCTCACTCACTCACTCACTCACTCACTCACTCACTCGCTCGCTCTCTCACTCACTCACTCATTCACTCACTCACTCACTCACTTACTAATTCACTCAGTCAGTCATCCACTCACTCTCTCACTCACTCATTCAATCGCTCGCTCACTCCTTCGCTCCCTCACTCATTCATTCACTTACGCACTCACTCACTGATTCATTCGCTCATTCACTCACTGATTCATTTGCTCACTCACTCATTCAATCACTAGCTCACTCATTAATTCGCTCACTTACTTACTCATTAACTCGTTCACTCCCTCGCTTACTCACTCACTTACTAACTCACTCACTCACTCACTCACTCCCTCGCTTACTCACTCACTTACTCACTCATCCACTTACTCTCTCACTCACTCATTCAATCTCTCCCTCACCCATTCATTTACTTACGCACTCACTCATTCATTCGCTCACTCACTCGTTCATTCGCTCACTTCTTCACTCACTAGCTCACTCATTTACTCGCTTACTTACTCACTCGTTAACTCGCTCACTCCCTCGCTTACTCACTCACTTACTCACTCGCTTCCTCATTCACTTCCTTACTCACTCACTCACTCACTCACTTACTTAGTCATTTATTCATTCACTCACTCACTCACTTACTAACTTACTCACTCACTCACTCACACACTTACTTACTCACTCACTCACTTATTCACTCATTCATTCACTCATTAAGTCACTCATTCACTCACTCATTAACTCACTCACTTCCTCGCTTACTCACTCACTTACTTGCTCACTCACTCACTCACTCACTTACTAATTCACTCACTCACTCACTTACTCACTCACTCAGTCATCCACTCACTCATTCACTCATTCAATCGCTCGCTCACTCCCTCGCTCCCTCACTGATTCATTCACTTACGCAATCTTTCACTGATTCATTCGCTCACTCACTCACTAGCTCACTTATTAATTCACTCACTTGCTCACTCATTAACTCGTTCACTCCCTCGCTTACTCACTCACTACTACTCACTTACCACTCACTCACTCACTACTGACTTAGTCTTTATTCACTCACTCACTCACTCACTCACTTACTGACTTACTCACTCACTAACTTACTCACTCACTCACTCACTTACTTACTCACAATCACTTATTCCTCATTCATTCACTCACTAATCACTCATTCACTCAATCATTAACTCCTTACTTCCTCGCTTACTCACTCACTTACTCACTCACTCACTCACTCACTCACTCACTCACTCACTCATACTATTCACTCACTCACTTCTCCTCACTCAGTCATCCCTCACTCACTCACTCACTCACTCACTCACTCATCATTCATCACTCACTCACTACTCCTTCGCTCACTCTCACTCACTCACTTACACTTATACTCACATCACTCCCACTCTAGTCACTCATTCACTCGTCGCTTCCTCATTCACCCTCACTCACTCACTCACTTATTACTATTACTCACTCCACTCATTCACTCACTCACTCCTTATCCTCACTCACTTACTCACTCCACTTACTTCACTCACTCACTCACTCCCTCGTTTACTCACTCACTTAACTCACCACTCACTTATCCACTCACTCTTTCACTCACTAATTCAATTGCTCGCACTCCCTCTCTCCCTCACTCATTCATTTACTTACGCACTCACTTACTCATTCATTCGCTCACTTATTCATTCGCTCACTCATTCACTCACTAGCTCACTCATTAACTCGCTCACTCCTCGCTTACTCACTCACCTACTCACTCACTTACTCGCTCGCTCGCTCGCTCCCTCATTCACTCCCTCACTCACTCACTCACTAACTCCCCTACTGACTTAATCACTCACTCACTCACTTACTGACTTACTCACTCACCCACTCATTCACTCACTCACTCATTCACTCACTCATTCACTCGCTCGCTCCCTCATTCACGCTCTCACTTACTCACTCACTCACTCACTCACTCACTCACTCATACACTCATTCACTCACTCACTAATTCACTCACTCACTTATTCACTCATTCACTCATTGACTCACTCCCTCCCTCACTCACTCACTCACTCTCTCACTCACTCGCTCACTCATTCAGTCATTCATTGACTCGCTTACTCACTCACTCGCTCGTTCATCACGGAATATCTGAAACTATTACATCTACAAATTTGAAGTTTGGCAGCGAGACTTATTTTTTGCTTTTTTTAGACGCAGGTATCCGCCTACGAAGGAATTTTTTAAATTCAGCCCCCGAGGGAGTGAAAATGTGTATTAAGTTTCTATAATAAGTGGTAATTTAAGATGACGTTCATTGAAAAACTATCTTTGGTCCTCGAACTGATGGCATACTCTGTATGATGTGGCAAAACTTTTTATTGGATTCGAACAACAAAACAGATTATTTGAATTTTAAACAATTCTTCTGATTACTTAATCGCACGTTTACTTGTTAAACATGCCATTTAACGGTATTTAACGTTACGTCTTAGCACTGATACATTTCAATCTTATATTTATTATTTTTTTAAAGCAATAAACTTCAGAAGGTTCCATTAGATAATTTAAAAGTTTATCAAATAAACATGGAGGCAATCTAAAAAAGTTTATTTTACCGACTTAGTTAAACAAGTAAAAGTAACTGTAAACAATCTTTTTTCGGCTATTTATAAAGTTCGGAATTTCACAGTCTACCGTTTTCAAATACATCTTAATTTTACAACCTTTTAGAGACAAAACAAGGCGCCCTTTTTTTAAATTAAGGTTAATTGAAAAAGTTTCAATCTGTCAGCAGTTTACGACCCCATTAAAGAAAATATGTTCTAAAATAGCATATAACACATTATGAGTTTTAGTCTGCTACCGCACAGTAATCTTGGATTTTATGATCACATATTTTGTTGACATGTCGTCGATCTATTGAGCCAAGCTGATGTTAGAAACTTTAATTTGTTTACAAAAAAATCACTCGCTTTTAAAATGAGTACTGATGTGTAAGTGGCCTTATTTTTTGGTAAAAACTTTTTTAGGCGCTTTGACCGATTTTCGGTAGGGGGATAAATTATGATTTCGCGTTACCATCACGCTAGTTTGCGTTACCAACATGCTCCAATGTTAAAAGTATTGTTTAGCGTCACTGACATACTAATGTCGCGTCACTAACATACTAGTATCGCGTTCCCAACATGATAATGTTCGATTTATCTGTAGTCGTGACTATGACGCGTAATAAAATTAAAAATGGGTGATCGACAACCGGGAACTGAACCCGGAACGCATGCAACCGAGACCTACCACGTGAGAGAGCACACTACCTTTGAGCCATAAATTATGAATTAATTTTTGATACTGCAATTAATTTGACAATTCAAAATAGAAACCACTGTTATTTCCAAGTTTTCACTTCTAACGGTTTTTTAAATTATTTAGTTCAGTTTCCTACATTTTAGCACGTAAATAATTTCATTCAAGTTTGCCAACAACCTTGATTGCCACTTTTCGTTTAAATAAATTGCTTTTATTTAGAACTGTTAGGAATGCAGTTTTATATAATTTTTTGTTGTTGTATTATAAACGAAATTTAATATTGCTTCATATTGACTCACAAACTAATATTGAATGATTTGAATACGTTAAAAAACCTTCACCAGATCCATAAACAAATGGTTCTTTAAATCTGACATTGTGCTATTTGCATAATTTCGTCGACCATTTGACTAAAAAGTCTTTTTAAGTTGGGACAACAAATGACTCTATTACGTTGGGTATTCTGGCGACTATTTTCTAAGAAAATAACAAAGGTAATGGCCCCCCAACTTGTAGCCGGCTACTCTTATCTTAACAAGTTGAAACCATTTAACGAGAAACACTCCAAAGCACATAAATATGACGAAAATGTGGATAGAGCTGTTAACTGTCACAAACAATGTCATTAGAACAAATTCTTTACAAGACGGGGCCCCGGACGTCTAATCACTTTATGGCCTTCGTTGTTATGGGTAGACGATCCCGAAGATGATTTACGTTGACCATTTCGCCTTTGGCCAAACTAACTGGATAGGAAACGAAATAATGCTTTCCGAGAAAGCACTTCGGAATGTTCTATTTTACATATTACACAAATGATTTAATAATGGGTTGGTGATATTATCAAAGACGGACATAACATCTTAAGTCATAGAAATGTAAGTTATTTATATCATATTTTCACAGTTAATTGCATATAATTGTTTACTATTAGGCAAATATCAAGGACGATGCTGGATGGTAGATTCAAGGGATTTATGAAAAAATTAGAAAATGGGGACTGCCGATAGAAGTGAAAACTTCACAGTTTTAATTCTATTGTACGTCTTCCTCATAGCTGCTATACTGTTAACAGTAGAGTATGTTGGTAAGGCGACATTAGCGTGATGGTAATGCGACATTAGCGTGATGGTAATGCGACATTAGCCTGATGGTCACGCGAAACCATAAATTACCAATATATTGTTTATTTAACGGACCACTTTTCATAAGTTTTGTACAAACGCCTAATACATTTTCAAGTTGATTCTCAAAATCTTTACTTTACAAAAAAATGTAAACCATAAAAAGTAACATTTTTGTCTAAATTGGTACCAAGATTTGAAAGAAGTCGAAATTTTCAAAGGGTCAACATTTTTAGAATAATTTTTAAAAATGTCAGTTTTTAAAACGAGTTAAAACAGCCTAATACATTTTCAAGTTGATTCTCAAAATCTTTACTTTACAAAAAAATGTAAACTATAGAAAGTAACATTTTTGTCTAAATTGGTACCAAGATTTGAAAGAAGTCGAAATTTTCAAAGGGTCAACATTTTTAGAATAATTTTTAAAAATGTCAGTTTTTAAAACGAGTTAAAATCGCCCAATACATTTTCAAGTTGATTCTCAAAATCTTTACTTTACAAAAAAATGTAAACTATATAAAGTAACATTTTTGTCTAAATTGGTACCAAGATTTGAAAGAAGTCGAAATTTTCAAAGGGTCAACATTTTTAGAATAATTTTTAAAAACGTCAGTTTTTAAAACGAGTTCAAATCGCCCAATACATTTTCAAGTTGATTCTCAAAATCTTTACTTTACAAAAAAATGTAAACTATAAAAAGTAACATTTTTGTCTAAATTGGTACCAAGATTTGAAAGAAGTCGAAATTTTCAAAGGGTCAACATTTTTAGAATAATTTTTAAAAACGTCAGTTTTTAAAACGAGTTAAATTCGCCCAATACATTTTCAAGTTGATTCTCAAAATCTTTACTTTACAAAAAAATGTAAACTATAAAAAGTAACATTTTTGTCTAAATTGGTACCAAGATTTGAAAGAAGTCGAAATTTTCAAAGGGTCAACATTTTTAGAATAATTTTTAAAAACGTCAGTTTCTAAAACGAGTTAAAATAGCCCAATACATTTTCAAGTTGATTCTCAAAATCTTTACTTTACAAAAAAATGTAAACTATAAAAAGTAACATTTTTGTCTAAATTGGTACCAAGATTTGAAAGAAGTCGACATTTTCGAAGGGTCAACATTTTTAGAATAATTTTTAAAAATGTCAGTTTTTAAAACGAGTTAAAATCGCCTAATACATTTTCAAGTTGATTCTCAAAATCTTTACTTTACAAAAAAATGTAAACTATAAAAAGTAACATTTTTGTCTAAATTGGTACCAAGATTTGAAAGAAGTCGAAATTTTCAAAGG
The DNA here is from genome assembly GCA_028583605.1 of Dastarcus helophoroides. Classification (NCBI taxonomy): domain Eukaryota; kingdom Metazoa; phylum Arthropoda; class Insecta; order Coleoptera; family Bothrideridae; genus Dastarcus; species Dastarcus helophoroides. The sequence continues at coordinate 41,966,094 of CM053330.1, read as the reverse complement.
GTCAACATTTTTAGAATAATTTTTAAAAATGTCAGTTTTTAAAACGAGTTAAAATCGCCCAATACATTTTCAAGTTGATTCTCAAAATCTTTACTTTACAAAAAAATGTAAACTATAAAAAGTAACATTTTTGTCTAAATTGGTACCAAGATTTGAAAGAAGTCGAAATTTTCAAAGGGTCAACATTTTCAGAATAATTTTTAAAACCGTCAGTTTTTAAAACGAGTTAAAATCGCCCAATACATTTTCAAGTTGATTCTCAAAATCTTTACTTTACAAAAAAATGTAGACTATAAAATATAACATTTTTGTCTAAATTGCTACCAAGATTTAAAAGAAGTCAAAATTTTCAAAAGGTTAACATTTTCGGAACGATTTTTAAAAATGTCAGTTTTTAGAACGAGTTTAAATTTTGATAAAAATCCGAAAGGGAAAAAAATGAAAATTTCGCAAAACTCGAAACTTGGGCATTTTCAAAGGAAGTTAAAATTTTTAAAAAATTCGAGAACTTCAAGTCAAAATTTTCAAAAATCGAATTCAAAATAGTGGAGATCTCAAGTAAAAGTTGGAAGTCTTGAAAAAAGCTGATACTTTGAAAAAATCTGAAATTGCAAACTAGAAATTTTCAAGAGGTTAAAGTCTTCAAAAAAAGTTGGTTATATTTAAAAAAGCCTCATTTTTCACAAAAAGTCAATACTTCTAAAAAGCAATACTTTTGAAAAAGTCAGTATTTTCAAAAATATTGAAACTTCAAGAAAAAATTCACCTTCAAACCAGGTAGAAATTAAAGAAAGGGCCATTTTTTTTAAAACAGACAAGATTTTGAAAAATTCCAGTTTTTAAACAATACAAATTTTCGAAAAAAGTTCGTACAGCATTCAGAATAATGTTTTGTTCAAATTCGTTGATATGATCATATGTACAGATTTTTTGATAATTATATGTTTTAAATGCCGATTTATTTGAAAATGTTGACTTTACTAAAGTTAAAATTTCAAAAAGTTCGTGTAGATTGCGAAATGATTTTTGGTTCAAATTCGTTGAATGACCATATGTCCAGATTTTTTAGATAATTACGTTTTTTTAATACCGATTCATTTGAGAATGTTGCCTTCAAAAAGGTTAAAATTTTCAAAGAGTTCGTGCAGATTTCAGAATGATCTTTTGTTCAAGTTTGAAAATGTTGACTTCAAAGAAGTTACAATTTTAAAGAGTTCGTGCAGATTGCCAAATGATGTTTAATTCAATTCGGTGATATGACCATATGTCCAGATTTTTTAATAATTACGTTTTTTAATACCGATTTATTTGAAAATGTTGCCTTCAACAAAGTTAAAATGTTTAAAGTTCGTGCAGATTGCAGAATGATCTTTTGTTCAAATTTGAAAATGTTGGCTTTAAAAACGTTAACATTTCAAAGAGTTCGTGCAGATTGCGAAATGATTTTAGGTTCAAATTCGTTGATATGACCATATGTCCAGATTTTTTGATAATTGCGTTTTTTTAGTACCGATTCATTTGAGAATGTTGCCTTTAAAAAAGTTAAAATTTTCAAAGAGTTCGAGCAGATTTCAGAATGATCTTTTGTTCAAATTTGAAAATGTTGACTTCAAAGAAGTTACAATTTTAAAGAGTTCGTGCAGATTGCAAAATGATGTTTAATTCAATTCGGTGATATGACCATATGTCCAGATTTTTTAATAATTACGTTTTTTAATACCGATTTATTTGAAAATGTTGCCTTCGACAAAGTTAAAATGTTTAAAGTTCGTGCAGATTGCAGAATGATCTTTTGTTCAAATTTGAAAATGCTGGCTTTAAAACCGTTAACATTTCAAAGAGTTCGTGCAGATTGCGAAATGATTTTAGGTTCAAATTCGTTGATATGACCATATGTCCAGATTTTTTGATGATTACGTTTTTTAATACCGATTCATTTGAGAATGTTGTCTTCAAAAAAGTTAAAATTTTCAAAGAGTTCGTGCAGATTTCAGAATGATCTTTTGTTCAAATTTGAAAATGTTGACTTCAAAGAAGTTACAATTTTAAAGAGTTCGTGCAGATTGCAAAATGATGGTTTGGTTCAAATTCGTTGATATGACTTATATGTCCAGATTTTTTGATAATTACGTTTTTTAATAACGATTTATTTGGAAAATGTTGCTTTTAAAAAGTTAATATTTTCAAAGAGTTCGTGCAGATTGCAGAATGATCATTTGTTCAAATTTGAAAATGTTGACTTCAAAGAAGTTAAAATTTTAAAGAATTCGTGCAGATTGCGAAATGATGTTTGGTTAAAATTCGTTGATATGACCATATGTCCAGATTTTTTGTTAATTACGTTTTTTTAATACCGATTTATGTGAAAATGTTGCCTTCAAAAAAGTCAAAATTTGCAAAGAGGTCGTGCAGATTGCAGAATGATCATTTGTTCAAATTTGAAAATGTTGACTTCAAAGAAGTTAAAATTTTAAAGAGTTCGTGCAGATTGCGAAATGTTGTTTGGTTCAAATTCGTTGATACGACTATATGTCCAGATTTTTTGATAATTACGTTTCTTTAATACCGATTTATTTGAAAATGTTGCCTTCAACAAAGTTAAAATGTTCAAAGAGTTCGTGCAGATTCCAGAATGATCTTTTGTTCAAATTTGAAAATGTTGACTTTAAAAAGGTTAAAATTTCAAAGAGTGCGTGCAGTTTGCGAAATGTTGTTTGGTTCAAATTCGTTGTTATGACTATATGTCCAAATTTTTTGATAATTACGTTTTTTTTAATACCTATTTACTTGAAAAATGTTGCCTTCAAAAAAGTTAAAATTTTCAAAGAGTTCGTGCAGATTCCAGAATGATCTTTTGTTCAAATTTGAAAATGTTGACTTCAAAGAGGTTAAAATTCTAAAGAGTTCGTGCAGATTGCGAAATGATGTTTGGTTCAAATTCGATGATATGACTATTTGTCCAGATTTTTTGATAATTACGTTTTTTAATACCGATTTACCTGAAAAATGTTGCCTTCAAAAAAGTTAAAATTTTCAAAGCGTTCGTGCAGATTTCAGAATGATCTTCTGTTTAAATTCGTTGATACGTTCAGCAGAAAAACACACTTCTTCATTAATACCGATTTATTTAAAAATGCTGCCTTCAAAAAAGTTAAAATTTTCAAGGAGTTCGTGCAGATTGCAGAATGATCTTTTGTTCAAAGAAAATGTTGACTTCAAAGAGGTTAAAATTTTAAAGAGTTCGTGCAGATTGCGAAATGATGTTTGGTTCAAATTCGTTGATTTGACCATATGTTCAGATTTTTTGATAATTACGTCTTTTTTAATACCGATTTATTTGAAAAATGTTGCCTTCAAAAAAATTAAAATTTTCAAAGAGTTCGTGCAGATTGCAGAATAATCTTATGTTCAAATTTGAGAATTGACTTCAAAGAAGTTAAAATTTTAAAGAGTTCATGCAGGTTGCGAAATGATGTTTGGTTCAAATTCGTTGATATGACTATTTGTCCAGGTTTTTTGATAATTACACTTTTTTTAATACTTATTTACTTGAAAAATGTTGCGTTCAAAAAAAGTTAAAATGTTCAAAGAATTCGTGCAGATTGCAGAATGATCTTATGTTCAAATTTGAAAATGTTGACTTTAAAGAAGTTACAATTTTAAAGAGTTCGTTCAGATTGCAAAATGATGTTTGGTTCAAATTCGTTGATATGATCATATGTCACAGATGTCAAAAGTTTGAGAAACACTGCCATAGAATATAAAACTCTTAATATTTATAATATTTACTAACCTATGAACTACGCGAAAATAAAAAAAAACAAATCATTCGATCCAGTTGCAGTAGAAAGTCCCACCAGCAGCTAAAACTAAAACAAACGCAATAAAACTCTAATCTAATCTATTTATAGGCCGGCAGAACTGTCTCGTTATTTGTGTTTTGTAATATTTTATTGCTGCCGTTTCGTCTTCCTCGACTTTCCAGCTGGATTTGGCTCTGGCTCTGGGTAGACTCGCACCAAATGTCAAGGAACATATGTCGCTGCTAGCCGATTATTAATAACTCTGGCAATTTCAAGTCGAAAGCTTCATTTACCGAGACAGATTACCGGTATGCTTTTTCCTTGTGTCGTCCGACAGCGTCGAGAAAAGAGCAACATGTAACCCAACTACAGAGAGCCAATTAATTATTTTTCAATCGCGTCAGTTCTGGATGCTTTGGTCTTCATAGAAGCGTATTTTTTTAATTGCAGCGGGGTAAATCCTTACCGATAGACTACGAACTAATTTACCAAAACTCTTT